>VWZV01004705.1:636-48503 GCA_013397155.1 Irena cyanogastra
GTGGTTGGGAGATCCAAAGAATTTGAGCTTCACACAGAAGAAGTTTATTGTCATGAAAGCTTAAAGATAGTGTGGAGTTGAAGTAAAGTTGCTTCATGCTCATAATGCAATAAGATTTTTCTCAACTCCAGATGATCCTAGGAGGCTCTTAGGTTTTGGTTTTGAGCTTAAAATTTGCAGTGAGTAATACTTTTGTACTCCAGGAACACTAGACTAGATTCTTATTTATATGCGCTTCATTCAAACTCAAAAATTAAAAGGCGACCTTTTCCATCTGTTTCAAATGTTCTTTGTTGAACTAATTTATAGCATAGGAAGAATGCATCCTTTTTTATAGAAAAATGGTTCTCCACATATTTCTCTGGAGCATGGTTCTCCATGCATTTCTTTGTTTGTGTAGTAACTGGTGTCCTGAATATGAATCTACCAGTAATCAAAGATGTTTTCTTGATACAGACAATTCAGCATGAATAGGGGGAGATTGTAACCTCTCAATTTTTATGAATGCTTCTTACATCATGTCTAATGTGGCCATGCCTTAGATGGGGTGAGCTTCGTGCCTTTTTTTTTTTTTTGAGATAATTTCTTGGAGATTATACTGCTGCTATCATACTATAAATGCTGTCATAGACTAAAGATTGGTTGAGGTGTATGGGGAGGGTCACTTAGTAACTCATGAGGGATTTTAAAATTTGTGTCATGTAGACTCTTCTTGAACACATTCCTTAAAGTTGTCATCCTTGAATTGTTCTTGCATACACACAGGACAGTGTCCCTGTATTGTGTCCCTGTATTTTGACTAGTTAATAAGCTCTAGTAAGAAAAATCAGCTTTTTACGAGCAGCTTCATTAGTACTCTTCGTAATTTGTGTATGTACTTGCAAAAATGTGTCTTATCTGTTTCAGGAACTCCTACCAGTCCTCGTTCAACTCTTAATCTTTTGTAGCTGTAAGTTTCAAAATATTTTCTCTTCTCTGTTTGGACTAGGTATCTGTCTATGCCATACCGCAGCATCTAAACCAAGTTGGGTATGCCCTAGACGCAGCAGTGAAGCTTCTGGAATTTTACCAAAAATACTTTTTTATGAAATACCCTCTTGAAAAATTAGGTAAGTTCTTTAAGACTTAAAAAAAAAAAAGGAAGAAGTTCTGATCTGAAAAATGCATGGGAATTTTCATTTTTGGAAAAAAAGTATTACAAAAAGGAGTATTAAAAAAGGTATTATTAAATAAATTTAAAAACTAATTACGTTTGTCTGAGTGCAAGTATTAAGCAAGTCCCAAGTTGGAAAGCTTTTGTGAGCTTTTGGAACCAGATTACTTATATTCTTACGTAAATTTACACAGAAGAATTTCTTTGGTGTTACTCAACTTAGTAGTGAGGAAATTCTCAGTCTGTGAACCATGTTCACAACTGCAAGAACTGCAGTCTGACTCCTCTACATTGATTAGTTTGATGGGAAAGATAGTGAAATGCAGTCTTCTAAAACATTACTTTTCAGTAGTGTACTTCTCAGGCCATGTAGTTTCCATGTTACTTTAGTTCATGCAGGATCCATAGGCAGGGTCTCTTCAAGTTGTTTGTGTCAGAGTACTGCTAGAGAAACATAATTATAAATCTGTGGAACTTCTGTACTTGAGATTTGAGTGTATGTCCACACCACAGGCTTTAAATTTTTTTTTTTTTTTGATGATTATACCATATAATAGGTAGGCTTGAAAGACAGGATTGCTTTAACTAGCAATTTTCAAAATCTTCTTTCAAATCTTTTCCAGATCTCGTAGCAATTCCTGATTTTCAGTCTGGTGCAATGGAAAACTGGGGCTTGATCACCTTCAGAGAAACATCACTCTTATTTGACAGTAATACTTCTTCAGCGAGGGATAAAAAGCTAGTAACTGCAGTGATAGCACATGAGCTTGCCCATCAGGTACTAATCTGGGAAAGTTATTTATTCTTTTTTAGTTTCTTTGTTTTTTAAGTGCAGTTCTGTCCTTAAATTCACCCCTTCCCTCACTGTGACTTCATAGTGTATTGTATCTGTTCAGAAAACCTGCAGGTGTATTTTCTACAGCACAACAGGCAGAGTGCAACTCTCATGCCGTGCTTAAGGAGTTGTTGCTGCAAAGGCTTTACTGTGGTTTTGACTGACCTTCATTTTACTTTACCTTCATTTTAGTTAAGGCAGAGATGGATGGAGTACTTTTCATTTGATTTTACTTCTAAGAAAATAATGATGTTTTTGGTCTTTCTTAGTGGTTTGGCAATTTAGTAACTATGGAATGGTGGAATGATCTCTGGCTGAATGAAGGATTTGCCACATTCATGGAATACTTTGCCATGGAGGAGGTTTTTCCAGAATTACGTTCAGTAAGTACTTGCTGTAATTACACTTACTTTACCTTCACTATTATCTGTTTTTAGTGCTGCCTATAAATGATTGATACTTATAAACTGATACTAAAACTAATTTCACGCATCACTGAGATCATGCTATGTGTCTGCTTTAACATTTTATTATGTTGGAAGTGGCTTTGAGAAGGGTACATTGTTTCTGTGGGTTTTAAATTTTTTTCTTTTTTTTGTAGTAATCTACAGGCAGTCTACTGTCTTTTATGAAGATTAAAGTATTCTGTGCAAAATAGCAGGCATCAAAACATGTAGATGTCTATATATCAAATTAAAACTTAAAATCTTTCTAGAACGAGTCCAGACATGTCATTGAACAAGTTTGTCTACTTCTGCTTTTCCTAATAGACCTAGGAAGCTTTAGGTTATTAAATATGCCTGAGGTTGCAAATGCATGAAAGAAACATGGTCCCCAGTCGTGGTATAACCACATTTATTAGAAGTGTACATAGCTTTCGTAATATTTTCACCATCGGGTTAGAATATTATGAGCCTGGAAAGCCAATAGAATAATTGTTAATAAACTTGCTAACCAATAATATTTGTGATCAATTCCCTAATAGCAACATCAGACTTTTCTCTTAAAGATAAATGCTTATGTAATAGTTCTTTCTGTAACCTGCTGTGCATCTGCTACTTGTTACATTTTTTAAATATTTGTTACATCTCTGGTGACTGAATTGTCTTTCCTTTCTAACTAAATGCTCTTTGTTCTCTCAATTACGAATTCCCTTTGTCTTCTTTCTCTACATCTCCTTTTTTACTCTCTTTTTTATTAAGTATTGCAAAGTACAGTGTGTGTCTGCATAACCATTACATGCTTTACATTCTGATGGGTTAGCTGTTGAATACAAGAAAATACGCATGGTAAACATAACATAATCATCAAAAGCATTATGAGTCCTACTACAGTGAAACCAACTACATGTTTGACCCAAGGTCCAGAATTAAATCTTTCCAACCAGGAAAATAGACCAAAAGGATCCCATCCCTGGTTTTGCCACAGTTATCCAGACAGCTCCTTCAATTAGTGGATGCTTTTGTGAATGGATTCAGAGTGATCATACAGCAGGTTCATATAGCACATTCTCTTGAAGTACTCATATCTGTGTCCTTGGGCTAACAGTAAAAAGTCTATTGCTGCTCTGTTTTGCAGTGTTGCTTGACGTCCTGAGTTGACATTGGTTAACAATCCTGTTAAATCATTACTTGTAGCATTACTTTCTTTTGCAAGCCAACAACCTAGTTTATTATTGTGTTCATGGCATGTGCAGTGTCAATAGAGGCAACTAAGCAACTAAAAAAATCTCTTTGCTCTGTTCATGAATTCAACCTCAGAGTTACAGTCAGGGTCAAATGACCCAGCATCACGTTTATTTCACCTATGTCATAGTGTCCAATTAGTTAGAGTTTAGAGACTGAAACACAGTCAAACGATCAAAAGTACATGGACCTCCCACTGCTCTGTTGCCACATATTAAAAATATATTATCAGGCAGGCTTATTGCACAGGTCTCTGTTGTGATTTGTAAGGGAGTAGTAAAATTGCACCAGGCACAAGCATTACAAAAAATGCTTGTGCTACTTATGTCAACCCCTGTTTTTTCTGCTTTTGGATCATTAGCATAATTAAGGTAAAAACACACAGGAGCTTTTATAGAGCCTAGCACATCCAGCTCTTGAGGCTCCAGGGAGACAGCAGGGGAGCTACTTGCTTTTCTCATGCCTCCATTAGCAGTGCCCACATGCCATCCCACAGGCTGGTCTGCATTAGACTGCCATGATCCCAAACACCAGCTGATCTACGCTTACCTGGAGTTGTACAATCACGTGTATAATTGATTGTATCATTTGTTCTGTTTGTCCTTCGACAAAGGAATGCCAACCAGACGTGTTTGAAATGGAGCACTAGGACTGGTCATGGATATACAAAGGCTAGATTGGTTAATTGCTTTGGCTAATGTGAGCCTCACATTGATCTTTGGTTGTGGGACCCACGCCTCATTCAGCATTCTCAAGAATCCACTGAGGATGACAAAGAAAGCTATGTATGTTGTGCCTAAACCCATAGTAGCTGATTACCATACCAAAATTGTGATGCCTTCAAATCTTCATCCCTTGTGTGGCAGGTTTGATGTTCTTCACAGGTAGCCAGTGAGCTCCTGTGGATAGAGAAACACAGCCATAACGACGCCCCCATGTTAGCAAAAGCACAGGGCCTAGCCGTTGTCCACTCTGTAAGCCTTCATAATAAAGAAATCATTGAGAATCTGCCAAACATTTTTCACTTGCTGCTTCATTATCAAATCTGGAAATACACAAGAAATTTAAAACAAATGTTGCTTTGTCCAGTTGTTCCTGAGGTGTTACACTAAGGAGATCCTCCCTTTTTTATTTAAGAAGTGTATTCTTTAAAAGGGCATGTGTTTGTTCCACAACAGCTTGACCTGTTGAGGAATGAGGTATACCAGTTCAGTGACCTATACCCCAACAAGGAAAAAAGGTTTTCATTGGTTGTGAGACATATGCTGCACCATTATCAGTTTTCACTACTTTCAGGACTCTTTAAGATAGCAATAGTTTGCAACATGTGCATAATGACATCTCTTGCCTTCTCCCCCTTCATGAGTGGTGGCAGCAAAAATTTGCATGCACATATTTTAGGGTGCCAGAAGAGGAAATGTGTGTAACATCCATTTGCCAGATTTTGTTTACACCCAAACCTCTTGGATTTGTACCTACTGTGGTAGGTAAGGGTATTAAATGAGCACAGTCAGGGCAAGAATGAAGAATTTGTCTGGCTTGAGAAAGGGTAAGATCAAATTGTTTACGCAAAGCTTTTGCATTCTGGTGATAAAAGTAATGTGACAACTTTGCTTGTGTAATTTGATTTGGAACTGTTGCCATCATTGTCAGAGCGTCAGCAGCTGCATTGCTTTCCACCAGAGGTCCTGGCAATGATGAGTGAGACCTGAGATGTATAACATAAAAACAGTGAGATGGCATCGGACACAATCATACAGAGTAGATAACAGCATAAACAAATCTTTGTTGAGTACCTGCTTTAAAAAGTAATGTTCAATATGGTTTAAATGCCTAACTACATACAAGGAATCTGATTATTAAGTTGAAAGGTTCCTTTTGAAACAATCAAAAAGCTTCTGCAGTGGCAGCTAACCTACTAGCTGTGTTGACCTTGGCTGAAAAATCTTAGTTTTCCCAATCCCCTGTGGAGTTTTTCCAAACAACAACTGCTTTCTGAATTTTCCTAGAGCCATCGATGAAAACTGTCTTTGCTCCAGACAGGGTCTGTGAGGATGTTAGAAAACAGGGCTATAAAGAAAAATCTTTTAAAGATTGCAAGAGTTTGTTTTTTTGCAAAGAATTAACAGTTTCCCAAAAAGTCTGTCAGGGCAGCTTTTAAATGTTTCTTGGAACATATCCTGAAAAGCATTTGCAGGCAAAGGAATGTGAATGTAAGAAGGATCTTCCCCAGTTAGGGTCTGGCATCATTTTCATCCTGTGGAAACAAGTCTAACAATCGTGTCAAGCAATGTAGTTACTGTTTTTGCAAATGTGCGAGGTAAAAATACCCACTCTAACATCCACAATTGTTGTGTATACACCACTGTGCTATTAGTGCATATGGCTGGAATTCAGCCAGGATAAGAAGAAGCCTCAATGGTAACTCTGCATGTTGTCTGGATACAAGAGAGTCTGAATTTCATTCAGAGTTGTAATGCTTCATGGGCTTCTGCATCCAGCTTGTGAGGAGAAGAGATATTAAATCTGTGCCTCACTTAAGTAAATTAAACAAGGGTGACAGTTCATCAGTGGAGATACCAAGGGTAGGTCTGAGCCAATTCGTAGTTCCTAATGATTTTTGCAAATCATTTAGTGTTTTAACAGAGATCCACAGCACAACAGCCTGAGGAACAATTTTCTGTTTAAATAATAGAAACCCTAGGTATTTCCATGGTGGGACAATTTNGTAACAGATCTCTTCCCCATAGTGTGCAGTAGTGGAAAGTACACACGGTTTGAGCTGTGCTTGTTTCCCTTCTGGCCATACACCGTGGGGTCCTTAGCTGACTGCTGTGGCATCTGCTGGCCTCCGATGCCTGTGATGATCTCTGATGGCATTGACGAGGGCCAGGCAGGTGGCCATTCACACTCACTGATGATGGTTTTGTCGGCTCTGGTATCTATTAATCCTGTCAAAGACTTGCCCTCTGCAACACAGGTTAGAAAAGGTTGTTGCACTGAAGTAAGTTTGGAGCAGTAAACACAAGGAGTGGCTGTGCTCCCAAAACCTCCAGTGTCCTTGTCAGCACTGACAGATGGTATTGGTCCTGTACCTGGCAATGTAGGAAGTAGGATGAGTTGAGCAGTGCATGATCTTTCTGGAATAGTACAAGGTGGGTTAGGAGTCGAAGCTATGATTTTTATTTCACCCCTGGAATCACAGTTAGTGATTTCTGGTAAAATAAAAAGTCCACTTTTAGATGACTATGATCTCCCAAGTAACAATGCATGACATTTTAAACAAAGGGGCCTATTTAAGCTTGTAGGTATAAGGTCGTAAATGAACCAGTGTGTAATTTATTGTGGTTTTGGTGTAAACTGCCAAGTCCATCCCAGCTCTGCCTGGGGTCCCCCTGATGTTTCTTGAGCTTGAGCTGTATGGGTTTGCTGCAGCTGGATCCTGTTTTGCTGCAAGGCACAGGGTTCCAAACCAGTCTTCGAGTTTCCCTGCTGTGGCAGAGGTTTGCCATTTTGTTGTACTTAGATTGGCATTAATTGCTCCGATGGTAACCTTTATTGCATCTAGGGCATGATTTACTAGGTTTTTTTGTTCCCTTGTTTATTTTTTGAGCACTGCTTTTTCACATGACTTTCCTCTCCACAGTCAAAACATTTGACTGTTGCCCTAGCAACTTGCAGCTGTTGAGCCAAGGCAGTTGCTGGTAAATCTGCTTTGTATTGTTCTGTACCAACATGTGCACAAGCTATGACAAAGTCATGTAAGGAGATATCAGGTTTGTGTTTAACTAGATCAAGTGCCTTACGACAGTCAGGATTAGAATTTTTGTAAGCTAAGAATTTGAGTAAAATTTCAGCTGCATCTGGTAAATCAATTTGCCTTGTCACAGCTGTTTGCAAATGATCAATAAAGGTAATCTAGGGCTCTTGATCTCCCTGCCTTATAGAAGAGAAGCCAGGTTCAGTTTTATTAATGTCCAACACTCTTTTCAGAGCTCTTATAGCCAGCTCCTTTGCTTGGTTATATGTTTCTGGGGGCATCCTTAACTGTTCTCTTATCCTCATCTGACCTCCAGTCCCTGTCAAATGATCCCTTGTTATCACAGCATTAGCAGTGTTTATGTTAGCCTGTGCTTGATCTTCACAAAGCCTGTTGTACTCTGTCCACCATATAGAATATTATGCTGCTGTCATAATTGATTTAAATAAAGCTTTCCAGTCAGCAGGTAACATAACACAGCTCTCTGCAATAGCTTCTGTAAGTCTCAATGTACAGGAAGATTGCAAACCATTCTCTTTCATAGATTTTCTTAATTATTTAACCATTTCATAGGAAAGTTGCTCATGTCGAGGCTGATTGCGTTGATAAACCACAGGCAAAGGATGAAGCAATTCAGCATCCCCTTGAAGCAAAGCTGTTTTTATACAGGTATCTAAAAAGTCTTTTGGCTCAGGGAGCAGCAAAAATTCACTGTCATTCACAAAAGGCTGTTTTGGCACCTTTGTGTCAGTAGATGGTGCTGCAGCCATAATTTTCAGCTGTTGCGACGGTATTTTAGAACATGAATTGCAGATTTTTTTTCTACAAGTTCGCTTTCTTTTTCCTCCTCCACATGCAAAGCAAGCAAGTTAGAACATGAAAGCGTTGCTGTGGGTGCGGGGGAAGCGTCTGCAGGAGGATTTACAGATGGGAGTACTACATCTTTGGAATTAAGAGAAGCTTGCAGCACAGAATATATAATTTTCCATGTTATAAATTCATCTGAGTTAATCTTACCATATGTGTTTGATGTGCTTTTAAACCATCCCCCACTCACTCGTAATGATTGAGGTCATAGGAATCTTTAGAGGGCTGCCCAGGGACATGATTTTCACCCATATGTGGTGTATTCATTTCTTTTCCTGAATTTTACGATTTTGCTCCTTTGCTATACCTAACAAGCAGTCTTCATGGAACGCTTCTAATTTAGAGATATTGTTGATTTATGAGGGAATTACCCAACTGCATTGCTAACCTGTTTATTAGCCAGCGATGAAGGGACGTCCTTGGCGATCCTTGAAGCTCACCAGCTGTTGGTACAATTGGGATGCGCTGCTGGTCTAGGATTGCCTTAGGAGATTGTATGTCCCTGTTCAAGGATCCATTTGCAAGCACATGAAAGAAACATGGTCCCCAGTTGTGGTATAACCAGAGACGTCAATTGAAAGTGTACATAGCTTTTACAATATTTTCACCGTTGGGTTAGAATAGCATGAGCCTGGAAAGCCAATAGAATAATTGTTAATAAACTTGCTAACCAATAATATTTGTGATCAATTCCCTAATAGCAACATCAGACTTTTCTCTTAAAGACAAATGCTTATGTAATAGTTCTTTCTGTAACTTGCTGTGCACCTGTTACTTGTTACATTTTTTAAAACTTTGTTACATCTCTGCTGCCTTAACTTAGTAGTCTTTGCTTTCTAACTAAATGCTCTTTGTTCTCTCAATTACAAGTTCTCTTTGTTTTCTTTCCCTACATGAGGTAACTCCTGTCTTATCATCAGCATGGTTCTTGCTTGTGTCTGAATCAGTTTGGATTTCACAAATGAGCAGACCTGGCATAAAAATATCAAAAGGTCCACCACAAAGGAATCTGATAGCATTGAGTTACACTTAATACAAAGCACTGCTTTCACAGGCACTTTTGTTTACGTATATGGCTGAAGGATAGAATCTTTCTGATATAATAATGTAGTGATTTTTTACAAACTCACTCAGGTACCAAGTGACCTAGCTTCTCAGACACTGGAAGACATGATGGATTCAAATTTGGTCTCTTTTCTCCAAGGAAAGGCTACAGCTACTTGTATAAAACTTTCTTGTTGCTGAGAATGACAGGCAGATAAACAAATGTTAGTGGAATTAAATGTAGAGGATAGTGGAGAGACTAATTTTGCATTCTAGATAAAGATATCTCCAAGGAGAGGACATACCTGAGCACTGAAATCAACTTCTGGGAGTGTTTATGTGATTTGCTGTAGTCATGAGATTAAACACCTGATTTGTACTGACTGTCTCCTGCCTGATAGATAGCGTTCTTCTCAACATTCTGGAGAACTGTGGCTTTTGAGTTCCTAAATCACTCTTATTAGTATTAAGAAACTTGAACTGCTAACCTGGTCCAGTAGAATTCTTTTACAGCACTGGATGTGTCAAAACTTCTTCATTTTGCCTAGCTTGGTTGTTCAGTTGGATTGTTACCAAAAGTATGTAGTCATTCTGCTTGTTGGGTGATTTGTGCTGAGGGTAGGACACAAAAGTAGTGTCCTTTTTTGACAAGGAAACATCTAACATCTGTGTACTTGATTCCAAAAGATGTCTGACAAGTTGCCTTGACCAGTATCTCATTTCATTCTTTGATGGTGCCAGAATGTGTTTTGGTAAAAATAAAATACATCACTCAGAACTTCTCTATTCAAGAAGAATAGCCTTAACATTTTTAACTTTAGCAGTTATTTTTATTGTATTTCACAGAGGGGTTTTGTGGTTTTGTTTTGTTGTTGTTGTTATTGTTGGGGTTTTTTGGGTTTTTTTAACTCTCTACTGTATAAAGAATTGTTTGCTTGCCTCGATGAAGTGAAATGGACAAATACCATTATGATCAGCTTCTTTTCAGTGTTTGAGGTTTTCTTGTTCTAGTACCAATGTATTAAATTCAAGTATCTTCAATATAGAATAAAAGAAGTAAGAGATTTTGGTAATCACTAGATAAGGTGCTGTTTACGTTCTTCCAAACATTACTGTAATGGATAATTTCTCTAGACTTCATGCTTAAAGCACATGAAAGTCATATTTTGTATTCCCTACCTCCTGTAAATGAACTGAAAACGGCAGTGAAATTGAATATGAAATTGACACACACTTATTTGAAAGGTGCATTTTTGTCTAGTGCCACTGACACACTTGCCTGAGACAGAGGTTTAAGGGTTTATATAATGATTCAAACTCAAAAGTGAGATTCCACTGCTAAAATGTGGCAGGGAAATAGTAGCTTTTTTAAATGATATCCTGACAATTCTTTTGCTGGCTAGAGCAATGGAGGAGCAAAGCAGAGACAACTTTTACTTTTCTGCTTAATGTGTATGCTTCAGCTTCCTAAACAGTTAAAAATGTTTCTCCTCTAGGATGAAGATTTCCTTACTTTAATTTTCAAGGCTATGATGAAGGATGCCTTGAATTCTTCACATCCAGTCTCTTCTGCTGTTCAGTCTTCAGAGCAAATTGAAGAAATGTTTGATGCTCTTTCTTACATCAAGGTAACTGTAAAAATATTCCAAAGTATTTGGAAAATAATACATTAGCTATTGAAAATATGAATGTGGAATCACAAGTAAATAGATATGTATTGACAAATCTTTGGAGATTGTTTTCACCCAACTCAAACAATGCAGGATTTCTCAATAATGTTTTTGAGCATCTACATAGCATTTAATTAGGAAAATATTATATGTATTTGTAGCCTTATTAACTGTCTTGTTGAGTGCTTGATCAAAAAATATAATACTCATGAAGATGTAAGAGGGGAACCAATAGATGAAGCAACATTACCAGTTAGGCATATATTCTTCCGGTAGCAGACTGTAACAAGTGATTTAAAGAAGACTAAAAACAGAACATCAAAGTAATCACTCAGTCTTATACTCTCCCTGGTTTTAAAAAACCCAGTATTTTAGAGATATCCTGAACTGGAAGCTTGCCTCTGAATACAAATTATTTTATTGCACATTCCGGTTGTCTGAAATGTGATTATTTCTAATGTCTAGTGAGAGTTGTATGTGAAGCTTATGTTATTAAAGCATCTCAGTGCCTTGCTTAAAAATGCATGAGAGAAGAAATACCTGTATTTGCAAGATATTTATTCACGTTGTCTCAGGTTTTAGATACTAGATTTTGGTAGTGTTGGAGAAAAGCCTTTTGTTCATTTATTTTGGATTAGCTGACATTTTTTTCCATCACTGTCTTGTACTTTCATCTAATTAGAAATAATGGGGAGAGCTATTTTCTGTAGAAAATAGTCAAATACTGCGTTTTCTTCTGCTCAGTGGAATGCAGTTCCCATTACAGTCTTGGTTTGTTTCCTCTGACTTCTTTGTGCAAGTCTCAGCTGCTCAACACTTGTTGTCTGGCATTCTTGAATAGTCTGGGATGCCAAATAGGCCTGTGGTAGCGATGTGCTTCCATCTGTTTTGGACTCTGTTTTCTCAACCACAAGAACAGATATGTGTGATTGCAGGTTACCTTGGTTGCCAAATGCATTTAGATTCTCTCCTTTTATCAAAAGGCATGGCTGTTGTTTCATGCTTCAGAGGTGCTGTCTCAAGTAATTCCCTTTTTGGAGCTTCCGGAAGCTATGCATTTGGCACAATCATGTCTGTAGCCAGCTGACTTTAGAGATACAAATTCTGACAGTCTTTGACTGATTGAAACTTCTCTGTATAATTTTAATGGAAAAGTTTCCTACATAATTGGATTGGAGTTTCAGTCAATTAGTATAACATTATATTTGGAGAATTACTTTATTACTTCATTGGTACTAATAAGTATGTGCACATTTCGGATAGAATTGTACTAACCTGCACCTTTAAGAGCTGACCAAAAGAAGTTTTGCATACCGTCAGAAATAGTGTTTTCACAGCTGCTTTCTATGTTTCAGAGAATTTCATTGCATAGCTTTTCATTCATGCATGAAGTTCCTGTATTCCACTACTCTATAGCTTAGGTAGAGTTCTTGGTGATTCATGTGAGAAGACACTTGCGATGTAGTCCCTAATAAGCAAAGGGTTGTCTCTTACTGAATTGTACAACATAATTTGTTTTACTGGACTACCAACTGACACAGATTAGTAGGTGACCTCTACATTGTACTATCTTGAATAGAAATAATTGTACAATATTATTTTTAGTCTGATTGTTTTGCAGACTGTCAGTAAACCTTACACCCATGGGTGGGACAAGGTCCACCTGGAAGGATATGACAGTAGAAAAAAACAAAGGAGCAGAGCTGTAGGTCAAGTATGGACACGTATAGGAGAGGAAATTGTGGCCATATTATTAAAAACTGTAGTAAGGGCTATCCTGACGTTTGTAGAGTAATGAATATCCAGGCAGCCTTCAGTTTCAGGTAAGATGTTACTCAAATTCCAGAACTTGAGATTGGAATGTGAGAGAACAGTGCATTATCTCTCTAAAATCTTCTCATTTACTTCTTGTTTCTTTCCTAGAAATAGTACCAAAAGTATAAAGTGCACCTTTAAACTGTTCTTGATCTGTGGCTGCTCCTCTGCGTACAGTTCTACAGTATTCAAGTCCTCAGGCAATTTACTTATTGGTGGCTTTCACATAGAAACATTCACAACCCTTTTGATACTAAAACTAAAAATATACTTTCTTTTTTTTTTCTTTACGAGTCATGGCTGTATTTAAACACATCAAAACATACTTGTCCTTCTGCAGTCAATTCCAGCTTACCAAGTGTATCTCATATTTTTCCTGTATTTTAAGGTTTTTGATATAACTGCACATCATATGACTGTTAAACACTGACTTACAAGTGCAGTTCTGTACCATACAGATGAGTATTGGTAAGGAAAAATGGCAGCCAGCAGACACATATCAGTAAGAAAGCAATATTTTTCAGATTATGTTGATTGGAAAAAATGTCCAGTTCTACTAGTCCATTTTGTAATTGTAGTTTGAGCCTTTAAAATATTTTTTTTGAAGCAGCTGGGAAAAATGTTCAAGCTTCATTAGCCTTTTCTGTAACTGTATTTGGAATTTATGAAATAGTAAAAGAATATTTTTTCCAAGGTAACTGAGTGTAAAGGTAATTATTTGAAGGATATTACTAGGAATAAAATCTGCTAGCTTCTGACTTACTGCTGTACTGTGAAAGAGCTATAATATGCATATGCTTTAAAAAGTTCTGTAACTTCAATTTACTGATTTATTTTTTTTTTCTTCTCCCTAAAGGGGGCTTCACTTCTTTTGATGCTGAAGCATTATCTCACTAAGGATGTTTTCCAAGCTGGCATTGAGGTATATTTGCATAACCACAGCTACGGAACTGCCCAGAGTGATGACCTGTGGGACAGCATGAATGAGGTATCCATCTTGGACACGCTATTCTTCTTTTTTTTTTTTTTTCCTTCCACTTCTTTAAGAGCATCAATCATAGGTTTTTATTTATTTCCTTGTTTATTTAAAAAAATAGGATAATGGACAACTCTGAAATTTTTGCTCATCCTATTCCAAAGTTCTCTCATACAGATAAGGAGATTACTGAAGCTTGTAGGGCTGTATTGCATAACATCCCAAAAAAGCACTATGAGTGAGTATGTGCTGCCATGCATGTCCATGCAGTATGGACATATCATCTGTAGAATTACCTGAGTAGTGTGTTAAGACCAGAATGAAAGTAATAAAATTCAGGATAAAATTTACTTTCAAAGAATAGTTAAATCCAACCTTGCAGAGGTTTTGGATTACTCTCTACAAGTGTAACTTTGTGATAGCTTCTGTTTTAACAAGGGTGATGAAATTTTAGGAAAGCAGACTGTACAGTCAGCTCTTAAATTATAAGGCAGGCATAAGGCTATGTCTAATTTTAAAATGAGTGTGAAGGGCTCAAGAGAGCAAGAGCTAGAGTCAGCAAGGCTGTGGGAGTCAGAGAGGCCAGGGAAAGGAGGGTGGAGAGACACAGGAAGGACTAAGGGTTCAGGGAACTACAGGCCTATCAGCCTGAACTGAGTGCCAAGGAAGTCATGGAGCAGATCATCTTTAGTACCATTACATGGCACTTACAGGAGAACCAGGGAATCAGGCCCAGCCAGCATGGGTTTAGGAGGGACCTGTCCTGCCTGACCAATCTGATCTCCTTTTATGACCCAGCTGATGGATGAGGGAAAGGTTGTGGATCTTGTCTGCCTGACCTTCGGCAAAGCCTTTGACACCATGTCCCGCAGCATTTTCCTGGAAAAGGTGGCAGTTCATGGTCTAGACAGGTGCATTCTTTGCTGGGTTAAAAACCAGCTGCACAGCCAGGCCCAGAGAGTAGAGGGGAATTTACTGTCAAAGTGATTGTTTACAGATGCAAAACCTGTATCACTTAATTGGTAACTTTAGAAGAAAGTTAAGCATTCTTATTTGCTATTTTCTTGCTATGATTGTTTTTACAGATTACCAGTGGAACACTAGATGTAAAAAAAATGATGAAGACTTGGATTGTGCATAAAGGATTTCCTTTAGTCACTGTTGTCCGAAACGGAAAGATTATTTCAGTACAACAAGAGAAATTTTTATATCGTGTGGAACCGGAAAATTGGACATCAGATGCAAGGTTATCACCTTCTTAGTACCTTTTATCCATTAAAAGCAAGCTGCTGTCTTAAACCTTGTACATCTTTCTCACTTGTATTCAGGCCTTTTGGTGTTTACTTTGAAGGCAGACAGTAATAGAAAATTTGTCACAGAAATGCACACATCTAGTATCTGCCTGAAGGTCCATGTCTATTTTCACTGAAGCAGCTGGTAAAAATCAGTGACACCCTTTGTAATCTGAATTTCTTACATGCATTGTTTTTCTGAAGCTTTTAAGCTTGACATCATGAGCTGGTTTTCAATACCAAAAGGCAGATCCCATAAGTTAAGATTTCTTTACATTTGAGAAAGTTTTGTATGTTTAACTAAACTCTGAAGAAACTCAGGCTGCAGAAGTTTCACAGAAGTTACAGATGCATGTATCCTATTTTACAGCTTCTGCTTCTTACGTCCAAAATTCAGTAGTATACCTTGGGCTTTACTACAGGAAGGTAGACAAGCTAGAATCAATGCTTTCTTGGCTTCGAAATTTTAAGATGGTACTGCTGCATCACAACAAATGACTGAATGTATAACAGAGGCAATATCCATAGTACCAAAACCTAAAAGGAAATACATATGCAAATACTGAAGAAGAAAAGACATGACAGTTGGTGGTTTTAAAATTTTGTTTGCTGCAAATGTAACTTATCTTATGACCCTTAACAGTGTCTTCTAACAAAAATATGTAAGTGTGAAGTCTTTTGAGATTTTGCTGGTTTTATTCAGTTGTTTGAAGTTTTAACAGAAGCTAAATTTGCATCATCTTGCAGAAAATTAGGTCTGTAAAAGAAATTTGTCTCTTGAAACATAGGAATTTAGAGGGCTCTGTTTTATTTTTGTTATGTGGAGAAAGAAAAGCAATGTGGGGTTGAAAGGTAAGAGAAGAAAGGAAAGATTTTTAAGCTAAGTAATTACTGTTTCTAGTTGATGTAAATTTGGTTCATGTATGAAGAGGTTTAGAAAAAGAGCACTCTCTGTGAGTCATACATAGAGGGAGTCCCTGTCAAAATCAGATTAATATGTGCAGCTTCTTCCATCCCACTCAGATTTGTGTTTTTCTCTAAATAGCCAAGTCCTTATCATCATTATAAGCCTTCTTAGAATTTATCCTTCCAGCTTGCAGTTCACTTAAGAAAGTCTTTGTGGTATGCAATGAATTATGGTTTCTATACTATGATTTGGAATTTGAGTCTTGTATTTGGATAATTTTTTAATTTTAGTTAAAACTTGTAAAAGACCAGAAAAACAATGTTGGACTCAGGTAAAAATAATACTGGATTAATTTCTGATGCAGCCAGAGATTTACTGTCTGTATGATTTTGGACAAGCTACCTAGCATGCTGGGACTGGGAAAGAAGTACTAGGAAAAGTGGAGTACATCAGGGACTTGTGTGGTTTAAGATCTTCATTGTGACATGCACAGTGTGGGATCAAGTGCCCCCGCAGATAATTTGTGGATGACGCCAAGCTGAGTGGTGCAATTGGTGTGCCTGGGGGAAGGGATGCCATCCAGAGGAATCTGGACAAGCTCAGGCAGTGGGCCCTTGGTCAGGGCAACCTCTGGTGTCAGCACAGGCTGGGGGATGAACAAATCAAGAGCAGCCTTGCAGAGGAGGGCTTGGGGGGAGTGGTGGTACTGCGCACAGGCCAGCAGTGTGCATTCACAGCTCAGAGTTCCAGTTGTATCTTGGGACTGCATCCAAAGCAGCGTGGGCAGCAGGGCCAGGGAGAGGATTCTGTCCCTCTGCTCTGCTCTGCTCTAGTGAGACTCCACCTGGAACCCTGCATCCAGCTCTGGGGTCCCAGCACAGGAAGGACTTGGAACTGCTGGAGTGAGTCCAGAGTAGGTTCACAAAAACAATTAGATGGACAGAACAGCTCTCCTATACAAGGACAAACAGACAGTTAGGGCTGTTCACCCTGAAGAACAAAATGCTCTGGGGAGACCTCACTGCATTCTTTCAAGTACTTAAAGGAAAGATGGGGAAGGAAAGGAAAGACTTTTTAGCAGGTCCTGTCGTGATAGGACAAAGAATAATGTTTTCAAAATAAAAAAGGGTAGATTTAGACTAGATATAAGGAATAGTATTTTTATGATAAGGATGGTAAAACAGTGGAACTGTGGCCCAGAGAGGTGGTTGATGCCCCATCTCTGAAAACATTCAGGGCCAGGTTGAATGGAACTCTGAGCGACATGATCTAGTTAAAGATGTTGCTGCTTATTGCAGGGGACCTGACCTAGATGACCTTAAAAGGTCTCTTTGAATCCAGTCTGTTCTATAAAATTTACCCATTTCTCAACATGGTGGGATTTAAGAAAATAATTTCTGTGTGTGTTCTGCATTTTTTCTTTCATCATACTCTGATTATGTAAGTGATATTTATACTTTATTGTTTTACACAGGATTCAGTGATTCTAGCATTAATGGTATACAAAAGTGCATAAATTAAAACAAACCATTCAAGGGAGATAACATGTCAGTAAACATTTGTTTTCCTTTGCAGTTACCTGTGGCATATTCCTCTCACTTTCATAACAAATAGGTGCAACTTCACCCATTGTACTAATGCATATTTACTGGATCAGAAGTCAGGTACGTGACTAAAAGCTTTGGTACAAGTTACTTAAGTGTTACAAATACATGATTTTTCTGAGAACACCCTTGAGTAAGATATGAAGCTGAAGACAAACAGAGTGCAAAATAATTTCAGAGATCCAGAGCAAAGCACAACATCATCAGAGAGCTGGTTCTCTGTAGCATTTTGTGTATAATTACATGACAGCAACTGGAACAGAATCATAGGTTTGCAATTTGAAAAAGCCTATGCTTTTCATCACAGTGCATACGCACCCTCTCTCAAACTGCATGTTCTTTAGAGAGCAAGTTACGTGAAAGTTGATCTGATAGTTTGCTGAAATGTTAGGAAGTAATTTTTCACTGAAATTTTTATTTACTTGTATAGGAAAATTTTGTATTTGGAACAGTAGATGGGGCTGTTTGAAAGAACGACTGGACAGAAGGAGAAAAATTAACTGATGCAAATTGGGGCCGACTGTGATAATGTTCATTCACTCAGATGTAGGAAGAAGGATGAGGAAGTACAACCTGGAGTTTTTGAGCTGCCTTTTGAAACCTTTGTACTGGCTTACCCTTTGTCATTGTAGGGGGAAATAGTGTGAAAGAATTTACTGTCTCTCTGGTACTAGTCTACTTCATAGACTTTGATTTGAACAAACAGTTGTTAAATGTTTGTTTCTGCCGATAACATATTGTCTGTCCACTAGCTGTCATTGAACTTTCAGAAGAGGTGGAATGGATAAAATTCAATGTGGACATGAATGGCTATTACATAGTACACTATGCTGAAGACTGGAAAACACTGATTGATCTGTTGAAAAAAAACCACACTGCTCTGAGTCCTAAAGACAGAGCGAATTTGATCAACAATATCTTTAACCTTGCACGGTAAGACTTCTGTACCAGAGAAAGTATTTAATATGTGTTTCAAGTTTTTTCCAAGTCAGAGAAGATCAGATGTAGTTTCTAGAGACAATGGCTTTAGAGAAAGTTTAATTCAGTCTTCAATACCCTTGTTGGAACTGTTCACTGATCCTCTAGATGTTATCTCCCTCTTCTTCATAGCATCATCTATTTATTTGGATCACAGAAAACCCCATGATGGTTTCCATTTCTAAAGACGTGGTTTTCTTTAGTGTCCAATAACCTGCCTGCTATCTGTTTTCCTATACTCTGGTCCTCCATTTTAGAAAAGTAAGCTATTTCCCTCTTAAATTTTTACTGGTGCCCTCTCCTGTGTTTCACCACCACTGTCAGAGCAGGCAAGGCGGAACATTATGGATCATCTCTTCAGAAGCTGATATTCTGAGTACTCTTATTTATGATAAATATTTTCAGACATCCTTGCCACCCTTCCTTGCCCATTTTCAATTTTTGTTAACTGGAGGCATGTGAGTGGCCATTGTTGCTTTGTTGTAATCTTACTGAAGTTAAAATATGAAAATTTCTACATGTAAATTGTTTCTTATGTCACTCCCTCTATTCACTTACCTCTCTGTTAGTATAATGGAAAGCATCACTTCAGATTTGTTTCAGGGAGTGCTTTTGTTTTGTAATCCATTTTAATGTTTGTGTTCACTGACCCATAGTCTAGGAAGAGAGTCTCTGGAAAAGGCCTTTGAGTTGATTGATTACCTCAACAAAGAGAACAGCACTGCACCGCTTACTCAAGCTTTGTTTCAGCTGAGTCTTATATACGGCCTTTTAGACAAAAACGGTGAACAACAATTGGCAGCACGAGTCATGGTATGTCTTAGTTTTTCATAAATGATAATTTTACATAATTAGCTACAATGTTCTTTATAGTTACATTCTCTTTTTACATGTTGACTGCTGAACATATTCATTAATTTCACTAAGTTGGATCGGGATTCCAGAGAGTTGCCAGTCTTGCTTGCTTTTTCTAATGGTCTCTTACCAAAATGCTACATTTTTGGACCAGCTTCTTCCCCTCTCCTTCCCCTGTTGCGAATCCATACCCATATGCCTCAAAATGTTTTGTAGGGAGTATGGTGCAGTGGGAACACAGTGGCGTCTAGGGCTATCTTAAAGTGCTCATACAGGTCAATTTAGTACAAGTATGTAATTAAACAGATTCCATGTAATTTTCTTGTACAGAAAAGTTATTTTCAAAAGTTAGAGTGGCTCGAGATCTAATGGCTTTCTAGAGAGATGAGAAAAAAACAGAACTGTTTTCTGTAAAAATAGAAACACAAGGTTGGTTGTCATTGTCCTGTTCCAGTTGTGTAGTAGAGTAATACAATGTAGTTCTACAGACTTGACAGTGAAATCAGTATTGTAGGTTCAGTTCTTGATGAGCGTATGTATTTCATTTCTCTGTTTACCTTCTTATTATGAATCTTCTTCTCTATATTCATCTACTGATTTAAAATTACCTTTGCTGCTTTACAGTGTAAAACTTCAGTAAAGGGATATAGTCTATAAGAAAATCATTAAATTATTAGATAAAATAGCAGATGTTTTTTCTTTATGCTAGGTAGGGATAATTAGTAAGTGCTTAAGGAAGCATAAGAAAAAACAAGCACTATTTTAATTTACTCAGAGTTGTTACATATCTGCTATAAATAGCCCAAGCTCTGGTTTGCAATGCAGTGTCTATGCAGTTTTATTTAAATTCAGAATTTTCAGCTGAGATGCGGTAGCTGATAGGCATCCAGCTGTGGTTTTGGCAAGCTACAGAACTACAAAACTGAAGGGTGTTCAGCCTATAGACGTACAAAATTTGTTTCTTTGTGCTAAATGAAGGGGTATTTACTGTGACTTGGTGAAGTTAAAAACGGTTAAACATACAGAAGTTGTAGTACTTTGAGATTTTAAGCTGATTACAAGCAAGTCTGAGCCATGGTTCAAAGAGGAGTCTTCAGTTTCCATGTGCAGTTTAAGATGTAACCTGGCCCATCTTTTAGATTTATGATACTTGTTCCTACAGTTAAGAAATAGCATGTGTAAATTGGAATAAATAGATGGAAAACTACTGTTTAGCTTCCACGGTTCAAAAGCTCAACCTTTTTTTTTCCCTTCTTACTTAAACTAATTTTATATATAGAAAACCCTCTTGGAAGGGATTAGCTATTGCTAGTAACTTTTTCCTCCTTTAGCATAGGATAGAGCACTTGCTTGGAGATAAAATGGATCAACAGCACTGGACAGATGGTGGGACCCTGGCTGAACGAGAACTCCGGTCAACACTGATGGGTTTTGCCTGTGCCCATGATATAAGGGACTGTAGAACAACTGCCACTAAGATGTTTGAGAAGTGGATGAAGTCTAACGGAACAATAAGGTACCACAAAAACTGAGCTTCCACTTCTTTTACCCATGTGTTTTCCTATTACAGTGCCACGTTTGTACTTGGAAAAACACCCCAACAGCAAACAGAACAATCAAAAAAAACCACCCCACCACACCACCACCACTGACTTAGTATTGATAAAGAATGTGATTCTGTCTTTGACTATTCCATGTGTAGAAGTAATTGCTGTTTCACAATGAGAGGATGACTGTGATAGACTTTGTCTCCAGTCTCATTAAGTTTAATGCAAAACTAGCCATAAATTTTCTTTCATCTGCATTTCCTGAGCTGCATGCTGAAAGAAGATTACTTAGTGGCAAAGCCAAAGCACATGTTTTTATTATGCAGAATTCATTCTGCTGTGGATTCATGAGCATTTTGAGCCGTAAAAAATTCTCCGTTTTGTGTACAATTTACTTTGTTTTCATGTGACTAAATGATTTGCTTTTTTCCTAGTGACTGAAAGTGTTAAATTGGCATTAATTCAGTAATGCTAGATCTTAACAATTGCTACAGAATCAAATTGCTCCAAGGAGAGGCATCTCCTTCAAGTTAATCTTTTAATTTTGTGACTTCTTTCTTCTTTCCTCAAATGAGCATTTTTGTTTATGCCCCTGTGTTTATTTGTTTTGTTGCTTTTGTTTTTCCCTGTAGTCTGCCTACTGATGTTAGAAAAGCCATATTTGCAGTTGGAGCCAAGTCTAATGATGGTTGGGAATTCCTCCTGAAGATGTACTTCTCTTCAGTTTCTGAAGCAGAGAAAAGCAAAATGATTGAAGCCTTGGCCAGCACAGAGGATGCCAGAAAGCTGATCTGGTATGAAGGAGCCAAAAAGTTGTATGCTGTGTAAATTACAAGTGATAAAATCTTCTTGGATAAGGGCATTGCCTTTTATCTGTTGTTGAAAAAAATTTCTGATTACTAAAGAAAATCCATCCACATGTTTTGCACAGGCTTCCATACACACAAGGAACCTGATATTTTTCACTTAAAAATAACTTGTGTGACAGAGCAGCATAAAAAACCAAATTCTGAATATGTGTAAAGAGAAAAGTATTGAACTTACAGGCTTCGCACTATTGGTAACACAAAATTTCAGATTTTGCAGTGCAGGTAGCAAAATTGCAGGTTGCTCTACAGAACCTTAAAAGACTGATATATCTTTATAATCAAAGTAATAAGTAGTTGAGGTGTATTTTTTGTTTGGGTTTTTTTTCTTCTTCTTTTTTCCATTTCTTTCTTTGGGTGAAAATTTGACTTTGCATTATGTTCCTCTCTGTAGACTAGATCTTAGTACTGCATGGAGAACACAAACTTGTTCTGCTAATTTAGTCTTCAGCTTCCCTCTCTTACCTCTTCAATGTATTGTTTTTCTTTTAAAAGTTATTAGAATTTAATTCATTTGTTCCAACACCAGTGAAAATTCAGGCACTTGGATTAGTGCTAAGGTCACTCTGCCTTCTGGAAAATAAAGCAAATTAAATACAGTTGTTGTAATAAAATGTAAAATTGATTTCTTCCAGATGCCAGAATTTGCTTGCTTGATGTATCATACAGTCTTTTCCATCCTATTGAGGACTTTCAGGAAACCTATGTGAACATATGAATGATGGTTTTTTTCCTATCTCTTTGCATATGCTTTGTCTCCTAGGCTAATGCAGAACAGTCTTGAAGGAGAAATTATCAGGTCACAGGAACTTTCACATATCATAGCAACCGTGAGCCAGAGTTTGCCTGGATACTTGTTGGCCTGGGACTTTGTCAAAGAGAACTGGGAAAAGCTTACACGAAAGTAAGGCTTTTGATGCAGCTGAAACTTTCAAACTAAGAGTGGCAAAAGCACCTATTTGTTTCTTTCAAACAAGACAATAAATATGAGTGTTCATATAAGACGATTCATATTAAAATTCTAAATCATGTTTTAAAATCAGAGTTTACAAGTATAACCTGCTACATGCAATATGAAGTCTCAACAATCCTCCTAGAGCCTCAGAGTAATTCTAAACAATCTTGATCTTAATTTCTCTTGAAGGGTTGCTGTCTCTAAGATGATTGATTCAGTTGCAAGATATTTATATGGATTCAAAAGGATATCCAGGGAATTAATTCAGCATTTATATCTTCTGAATTGTCACAGCATTCCTAAAACCAAGTAACCAAAATATCCCACTTGCTTCAGAAATATGTTATCTTTCACTGGCCTTGAAGGGTACCCAGCAGGAAAGCTGCCCCCCCCAAGTCTTCAAAAAGCCAATGGTAGTAGAAACTTCTGTTCCTAAATCCCAGCTTTGATTTTAAATAGTTTCATGCTGCTTTGAAAGTTTCTCCTCTGTGAAAACTTCTGTTCTTCATAACCAATATTACAGAGTTACCTCACTTGAAAGATAACCTGGTTGCAAGTTCAATTCTGGTACAGCTTTAGAACACATACATACCACAAATACAGATCTTGATATTCACTGTGTGGTGTCCTCAGTTCTTTACAACTTGATCTGTAGTAGAAGTTTGAAAATTTTCCATGGCTTTTGTTCTGATGTTATATTTTTAGAGGGAATAGGGAGCTAGAGGCTTGGATTTCTAAGACCATATATTTCTTTTGAAAAATAAAGTATGTAAATGTAATGTAAGGTATTGCACTTAAGTGCTTTTAACATTTTCAAACCACTAAAAAAAAAAATAGAAATAGTAGAAAAGAATGCATACATATACCAAAACTGCATCCTAAAGTGTCTCCTAGCTGAAAATATTTGTTTGCCTTTCAGGTTTCACCTAGGCTCATATACTATCCAGAATATCATTAGCTGGTCAACTTCTCAGTTTGCAACGAAGGCACATCTGCTTGAGGTTGGTGGCTCAATCTGCCAGAAAGGAGTATTTTCTAATGCCAGTGCTGTTTTCATTTAGCTGAAGGATGAGGAATATATATGTTCAGATGTTATTTATATCCCTGACACCCTATTGCGAGTATATATATCAGTTGCTTTCCCTATTTCACACACAGCAAATATGTGCATAGACAATGGGAGATTATATACACTTGGAGATTATTATGTCTGTGACAGAGTTGCATTACAGAGTTGAACCCAGTTACTGGTTTATACTGTTGTGTTTTCCTGTACACTGGCATATACTGTCTCACAAAATAATTACTTGATCTATATATAATTTTGATCTAGATTTTGTAAACAAGCTATGCTTTCTGTATCTCTGAAATGGTGATACTGCACCATAAAAATTGCTTTTTGCTGTTTTTTTCCGTCATCAGTCCCAAAGAGTTATTGTGGAAATTGAGTATCAGCCAAGAGTTGTTTAATAGATTTTAGAAAGTTCTGTTGTCTTCCCTAACAAGGCCTTGAAGTTAATGTATCAAGAATCATTTACGGTTTAGTCTGATGCTTTCATTCAGATAATTTGGTGGAGATAGATGTTAATGGTTTGATCTATAATATATTAAGGGTTAGCATTGACAATTACAATGATGATTGGGTGTGGGAGCTGTTCCAGAATGCTGAAGAAGTGTGCTTGCAACAACCAATTCTTTGTCACAGAATAGGACTCCTTTTCCAGAACTCTGCAAACTCTGTTGGCTTTGCGATATGGTAAATTAATGTCTGTTTATTGGTAAAATAACATGCTGTAACCAAATGAGTTATTGCTGCTGTATCCGTGAAAAATGCTTTTCTTGCATTTTGGGAACTCCTTTGAAAGGTTTGCTTACTGCATAGATACAAACAATTCTCAAAAATTAATTTCCTGCAACATGTGTATAGCCTTTGCTACTGAATCTATTTGTCTGGATAATGCTGATTTTTAAGTTTTTCTTTTTCTTTCTTGCTATGCAGGTCAAGTCATTTTTTGAGTCAAAATCAGAGGAGAGTTCTCAACTGCATTGTGTAAAAGAGGCAATTGATACAATTCAGCTCAATATCCAGTGGATGGAGAGAAACTTGGCAAAGCTACAAGAACTGCTGTAGTGCATATAATACTGTGCTGTGTCAGCCATTTAGGAGCTCTGTGAGCAGTTATTGTGTTTCATTTGCAAAAGCCAGGGTGAAACCAGGCATCACTGCAACATTGCACTATTAAGGAATCTAGATAGCTCAGGGCATGTCTTAGATAAATTTTTATTTTCTTTGAAGCATTTTGAGCAATATGTAAGTATTTACCCTGAAACCGTTTTCATCTATAGACCAAACATCTGCACAAATGATTAAATATAATTTTATATGTGAAACTTAAACTCTCTGGAGTTGTGTTATAGTTTCTCTGCAGTGGGTTAATACTGACAGTCAAGTAAGAAAGAAAGAGTTACCGTGAACTGTTACTTCTTTGCAGACTGCTCATTGAGCAGTAGATTTTTTCATAATGCAAAACTGTATGTGGTTTCCACATTTGTAGATACAGAAGCTGTTGTGAAACAGAATTATATTTCAGATATGTAAGTAGTAGTGAATGTTACAAAGTTCGAGAGGTGAAATAAATACAATTCCAATTCAATTTAAGTTTGGATTTTTTATTTTCATGGTATTCTTTAGGAATTACACATTAAAAAAATCTTATGCTAATAGTATACAATTTGATATATCAAAGTGGCTGGATGGTAATATGGAAAAGAAACAGATAGCAAAACCAAGTGTTTTAGAGATGGGATTTCCAGAAACAGTGGTGTGACTTTAGAACTTCTACTCTGAATTTATCAGATAGTTTTGAGAATCTCATCATTAACTGTTGAACTTCAACTGATTTTGCAGTATTGGTCTCTGACCAACTGCACAGAACTGTATTTTTTCATCTGTTAGACTGACACTGATTTGTGCCCTTTTGACTACTGACTTTCAATTTCACCACTTGTTGCAGAAGATTTGCAGTTGATAGATTAGTCAGTCACTTCATTTTTTTAAGCTTCTGGTCTTTCATTGCCTGATAACTTGCAAATCAGTGTAATTTGTCATCATTGCTCACTCTTTATGGCATTAGTTTTAGGAAAGCTTCTAATTTAGATTGTAATGGTTTGTTTTTCTACTATTGTAAAAAATCTTGTGAGACAAATCCTCAAAATCTTTTGAAGAACAGGAGCTAAAACCCTAATGTGCAACACTATAAAGATTAAATACCTGCAGTGCAATCTATGTCTTTCAGAAGTGGTGAAAAAGGCCATTTTGGAGGTATAGTGTGTGTGTATATATATATATATATACACATAATGTATGCAAGACTAAACATTTTTTATCTTTTCATTTCACTACTAATATATCTTGTGGATTCATGCAAGCAGATTTAGAACTGTTGTTAAATTATAGAATGAGAATTACAATTAAGTATATTCTTAGAGTTTTTATACTGTCATGTGTTATTACTCTGATTCCTCCTATATTTTAAATTTTTCATATTCTACAGAAATACTATTACCATCTTTGAATATTTGTATATATATATGTGTGTGTGTGTGTATGTATATATACATATATATATCCCATCTTTTTCTTCCTAGTCACTTGTTAAATTAAATGAGAAGTCATTTGTAAATTTCCCCTTTTCTATCTCTGCTGTCCCCTCACATGTGGTTTTTTTCATCCTTGGTCACAGTATTGAGTCTCAAAAAATTTAAAATCAAAACTGAGGAAGAGTATCCCATCTTTCTCCTGATTTCTGCTCTGTAATTTTAAAAAATTGCTATTCTACTAAAATGCATTAGAGACAACTATGAAGCAATAACATGCAGCTGAATTTTAGACAGGAAAGTGTACCAAGAAAATCTGGAAAGTTGGGGAGGTTTTTTTCATTTTACCATTTGTCACATATGCACACTTTTGTTATGTCAGTTGTAGAGGTTTTAAAATTGTTTTTCTGTTAGGAAGTCTCCAGCCCTATTAATAAGTTGTACTGGAGTCAATTCCTCCATCCATGAGAAATGCTTAAATATAATTCTGGTTTTTTGGAGTGTATTGGGAATTGGTGAAGACTGAAATGGCTAAGACCTGCTGCAAGGCAGACTGCCTTTGCTGGCAAAGTTCATGTTGGACATGGACTTAGGTCAGGGAAAGGGTGAGGTGTCAGTGCAAGACAAAGAGCAGAAACTCAGTGTTAGGAGGGCCGTGAAAAAGTCTCCAAGGGAAGGTGAGGAGTGCCACTCCACCCTGACAGCCAGGGAGAGTTGGATGTGCCATTAGCTGGATGCTGGTTAGGGCTAGTGTGAGTATGGCTAGCTAGTATGGCTAGTTAAGCTTACCCATAGGTGCAGGAAAAAAACTTGAACTGTTCAAGCTTACCCAGGTAATGCAGGATTATGGAATTCTTAATATAAATAAGTAGTACTTAGTAAATGAGACTAGCAAGTGTAGGACACCAAGTATTAGTGCAGACTAATAGGCTGAAGTGTAGTAAGCAAATATTTCCTTAGATGCCTTAGGAATTGACTTAATGAGCCAGGCTTAGCAATGCTAGAGGGAGGACTGCAGAATTTAAAGATACAGTGGGACTTCTGAAAACGGATGCGCCATTGGGGCAGGGTTGATTTGGGAATGAGGGCCATGTGACAAACCAAGCTTGGCCACTCCCAGAGGGATTACCTTCAGTGTAATCAGCTCCATGATAATGAGCCCAAGAACAAAAAAAAAAAAAACCACAACCAAGAAAATCACAGACCAATATCTGCAGCCATCACATCATTCTTCTCACCTCTCCAACTTAGGATCAGCCTCTGTGAGAAATCAGACTATGAATTATCTAGCCCTGTGGTGAAGGCTCACACCAGAGCCTCTGGGGAGGCTTTCCCCCTTGGTTTAAAAGCTGTAATATTTTTAAAAGCCTGTGGAAATAACTGTGTTTATTCATGTAGTATCACGCCACATTTTGCTGCATGTGCTGTAACACTGTGCAACAGGTGTAGGGACTTCAAGCAATGGATAAACCCACAATAGTGGTGGCCCTTCTACCAAGATCTAAGCAGACACTCCCCTTCCAACTTCTCATACTGAATATTGATGGCATTGCTCATTCCCTGGTTAGTTGCTACCTCTTCATCTGTATAGTAGGGGGAAGGTACAAGCTGAGGCTGGGTGTGTACAGCTTCTCTTATGTCCCTCCCAGGCATCATCCACTGCTGCATCCATGCAAGTCCATAACCATCACACCTCAGCATGGTTCCTCCTCCAGGCACAGTTCTAAAAACACAGGTTTGTCGTTTTTCACAAAACCATATAAAACAGCCTGTAATATCACCTATTTTGTATGCAGTGGGAATCTGAAAGTATTTATTACAGAGGGAGAGGCTAAGAGTTTCAGGCCAAAAATAAATTTCCTGCCCTGTTCCTGCACTTCTTAAGGGGGGGAAGAAAAAGGAGGAGTGGGGGGGGAGGGGGAATTTCCAAACTGGGGGAAATATCAAACCAAAGCAAAAAAAACCTGCAGTTTTGACCACAGCAATTTTCAGTGTCCTAAGGTGACACCTGCAGGCCTCCTTAGATCACACTTGGCCACCGGACATGGCCATCAACAACAAAGGCCCTCAAGAACCTGCAAGGGTGAAACTTGTGAAATTGTGCCACATGAGGTTCAGGCTTCCCTCGGTGTAAACACACTTTCCAGGGAAAACCTTTATCCTCTTTTTATTCTCTTTTTGTCTTTTTTTTCTCTTTTAAAATAGTTTTTAAAATACTTTTTTTTCTCTTTTCTCTTTTGCTTTATCTTTTTCTCTTTTTTTCCTTTTTTTCTCGTTTTCCTTTTGCAAAAGCCAAAGGCTCATGCCCACTTTGTCTGAAATACCACTGCTGGCATGAAATGAGGAGCATTTCTGCCTTAAAAGCCAAAGGACTACAGCAACAAACTGAAATAAATATTTTTGTTTCTTTTTTCCCCTGTAACCAAGGCAGGGGAAGGGGACTACCAGATTTACTGAGTTCAAAGAAAACATAAACCCAACCTCATCTTACACTCAAGTCCAACTGCAGCTTGAAGGTGGGCAGCCTGGAGCCTAAGGCATGCTAGGGAGGGATTGATTGGCTGCAGTTCAGGCTGCAGAGGACCACAACCCTTTCCTTCTGGGGCAGTGCCTGCTGATCGCAAGGTAGCCTCAGTGCCAAAGGCCCACTCTGTCCTGCCCACACTCCTCCTCCGCATGTGCGCAATGGCTGATGGTGACTTTAGTTGCTGTAGAAATAAAGTGGCCTATTTTCAGAGGTAGCCATGTTTGCAGTCCCAATCATTCTCCTGTGTGAGCCAAGGCCTCCTTGAGCTCGGATTTGCAAAATGCATCTATGGGCAGGCAAGTCAGGCCCAAAGGAAAAGGGTCCCTCCAAAGGGCTGGAACTGCCTGCTCACAGGAGAGGGCAAGGGTGTAGTGGAATAAGAGAACACAACTCCTAGGGGCTTCTGGGTCTTGGGGACAGCAGCTGTATGAAAAGCGCCATTCACTTGTGTTAAAATTTTAGAAGTTTAATAATAATAATAAAAATAGTAATGAAAATAGAGAAAATTAGGACAATAAGAGACAATAAAACAGAGAATTACGGATGTCCAGGTGTCTGGCATTCACCACCAGGCACACCTTGCTAACAAAGGACTACCCCTTAAAAGCAATAGCCTGTTGCATATTCATGTATCTCATATATAATTCAAACATTCTTTTCAAACTAGGGTGTTTCTGCTCAATTTCAGCTTTCCCTCCCATCCTGTAAATCAACCTTCTTGGTTCCTCAAAGTCTGAGCTTTCCTGATAAGGAGACAATAATTCTTTTCTTGGGATCTTGGTGTCTATTGCTGTTCTCTCTATCCAGATAGGATAGTGCAAAGAATTTCTTGATTGTCTTTTCCATTCCTTGAGCTAGTTACAAAAATTATCTTACATCACATGGTTTCTATTTTAATATTATGCTACAGCCTAAAAACTGTATTTACCACACTGCTTAAAAAAGAATAATACAGCACTACTTAAAAGAGATTAATACAGCATAACTTTCCAACATAACACATATAGTATTCATTTTAATATTTGTGAAGAGCCAATCATAAAATATGCATTTTTCACAGGCTGGAAATGCAGTGTCTTAGGCTGCTGACATCTGATCCTTCTCTGTGTGTGCTGTACGGCACACCAGGAAACTGGACTCTGGATATCTGGGCAGGAACCTTCCATCTCCTTGGTCCTCCCTGAACTTCATCAAAGGAAAGCTAAGAAAATTGAAATTTGGTAATCAAAGAGAGGAACTTGTTGGCAGTAACTGAAATAGCAGTCCAATGCACAGCCTCTGCTGTACCTCTGGAAATAGGCGTAAGCTGTTCAGCAGTCCAATGGAAACAACTAAATAAACAGGCTCAACTCTAAAGGGGCTCTGGTTTCTTGAAGGAAAATAACTTCTAATTAGAATTCTTCATAGTTAGTTTCTAAACAACACCAAAAGAGCTTAGGCCTTGAAACAGTTGCATTTGTTTAGTTGATTTTTCTGTCTCAAGCAAAGCAAATGAAAACAATTTCACCAGTTGTTTTTAAAAATCAGAATATGTGTTGCTCTTAATTGTTGTTGCTGCAAATTCTGTAGGATTTTTGGATGACAAGCAAAATCTTGTATCACTGGTACAGGTTGCCCAGAGAAGCTGTGGATGCCCCATGCCTTTTACCATTTGAGGCCAGCTTGGATGGGACTCTGAGCGACCTGGTGTAGTGGAAGGCATCCATGTGCATGGATGGGGTTTGAAACTAGTTGATCCTTAAGGTACTTTCTAATGCAGACCTTTCTGTGCCTATGCCTCTACGTTGCCCTTCTCCCCTGCCTCCAGAGGCCAGCTCAGAACATGGAACCAGTCCCTCTGTGACATCAGTGCCAGGGCCAAGGGCACTGCGGCAGTGCAAATTCTCTGGGCACTGCGTTGGCAGCTGCACTGGAGGTGACAAGCCCTCTCTCCTCTCAGCTGACTTGTGTCTCTGACTGCAATGATTTTGCTGTGCATCCTCATCCTACTGGCTCTGTGCGGGCCTGCACATGCCACCTGTGGGTAAGTAGCCCCAGGCTCTGAGGGGGCCCAGGCAAAGGCTTAAGGGGTTCCCTGAGGATGCTCCTTTGCCACCTGTGGCTACCACAATAATTTCCAAAATCCTGGGCAGGAGCCTCAGTTTATCACCAGTACCCAGGCTGCTGGCACCACTTGTCTACAGGGCTCAAGCAGAAACAGGCCGACATATGCATGCCCCAGGCAGTTCCCTGGCCCTGCTGGCCTTGCAACCAAAGCCTTATGGAAACCTCACAGGATAGTAATGACTTTCTGCTTACAGACAGACCTGTGGGCTCCGGCCCATGGGTACTACTATCGGCTCATCACGCGTTGTGGGTGGCACGGACGTCATGCCAGGGACTGGAGCCTGGGCAGGGATTGCCAGTATCCGTTGCTTCTGGAACCCACCAGTATCTGTGCATGTCTGTGGAGGAACCCTCGTCAGCGCAAAATGGCTCCTCACAGCTGCCCACTGCTTTATCAACATGACAAAGTAAGGAGGGCCTGGGCACGGGGATATCCCCACACTACCAGTGCGTGCAATTCCCATCCCATTTCCTTGCAGTGTGCCTAGTGCTAGGACATTGCAGGGCCCAGCTCAGAGACTGCTCAGGGAGAAGACTGGGCTCATGCCACTGCTTCCTAGCAGCCTCCAGCTTAACATATCTTGAGTCTACTTTCACTCTCTGTAGTCCTGTTTTCTTCTCTGCCTCAGGAAGCAGAAGGCAGGGAAGTGCTGGGCTCACAGCACATGATTCCACTCCCTCTCACTCTTCTCTCCATCTGCCTTCCAGTCCCCTCAGCGAGTGGGCCATCGTGCTTGGGGCCACTTCATTGGGCCAGTCAGGCCCTGATGTGGAAGTGCGCCGGATTAAGCGGCTGATCATTCACGAGAAATATATTCCTACTCTTGAGTATAATGACGTCGCCTTGCTGGAATTGGACCGGCCAGTCCGGTGCAGGCCCTCCATTCAGACTGCCTGCCTGCCTGGTCCTTCGGTGAAACTGTCGGAGCTGAAAAACTGTTACGTTGCTGGCTGGGGTGACAGAATTGTAAAATGTGAGTTCCCATAAAGGACCTGTGCCCTGAGGGCAAGGTTGGCATACCAGGGAAGGATGGCTGGGGCTTCCTGACAGCAGAGGCCAAAATGAGAATTGGGCTGTGGGACATATGCCTCTGGAGAGATGGGCCTGGCCTGCTGCCCAGTGCCAGATAGCAGTGACACAGCAGTCCAACAGCTCTCTAGAGGCAGAGCAAAACTCTAGGGAAGGACTTCAACACACAGACAGGAGAATGGGCAAGGAGCTGCTGGGTGCTCATTCCTTTTCTCTGCTCACAGCATCAGGTAGAGATATCCTGCAGCAGGCCAAGGTCCAAGTTGTCAGTAACCAGCTCTGCAACAGTAGCGAGTGGCTGCACGGGTACATCTACGACTTCCACGTGTGTGCTGGGCAGGGCGGTGTTGGCACCTGCCAGGTAGGAGTGCTATGAGTCCGGCAGCCCCATCATATCACCCAAGCACAGTCCAATGCCTGTTTTCCCTGGCCAGTAGCTCTCCCAGCCCCAGCTCTGCACCACTGCTGGAGCTTTCATCCCCTTTCCCATCCATGGGTCCTCTGCTCAGTGAGGTCCAGATGCCAACCCTGAAACATCCCAGCACAGTGAAGACAGAGAGCACTACCTTAACAGGCCCCCAACCTTCTCCCAAGGGTTGATGCAGGGTAAAGGTTCTGCAGGTCCCAGCACTTGATCAGAGCCTTGCTCTGCCAGGAATCTAGTTCTGGCAGGGGCTGGGAGAGTAAAGGAGTCAACTCTAACTGCTGACAAGGGCATGCAAAAGCAAACCTTAATCCTTAATCCTTAATCCTTAATCCTCTCTGCTCTCCTTCAGGGTGACAGTGGGGGGCCTCTTGTCTGCCAAGATAAGCGTGCTGGCTTCTTCTGGCAAATTGGTGTGACCAGCTGGGGAATAGGCTGTGCCAGACCTAAACGGCCTGCAGTCTCAAGCGCCACTCAGTACTACTACAACTGGATCTGGAACACGATGGGAGTAAAACCAGCACCAGCAGTTACTCCAGCACCAACCTACGCCTCAATACCCCTGCAGACGGTAACTCCAAAACCAACACAACCCTGTCCATTTCCACGTGAAAAACTGCGGCAATTCTTTAATCTGCTGAAGGATATCTTGCAGTACCTAAAGAAACAAATATTTTGAACTGCAGAGTGGACCAGCTGCAGTTCAGGCTATAGTGGACTACAACCCTTTCCTTCTGAGTTATACTAATTTGAACTTCATTAAACTGAATTAAATTTCAAATTGTAAGCAAAAAAAAAAAAAAAAAAAAGAGATCTGTGTTTTCTGCTCTGGGAATACTCTCCATCCAAATTTTATAAAACCCTAGTGGCTTGATCATTGCCAAAGCAGCCCTTAGCTCAGGGATCCCTTTATCCTCATCTAGGAAGAATTCAGCTTCACACTCCCTTCTGTACAGATCAATGACTTCCCTACAGATATTGATATATCTACAGCAGAAAGGTTGCAGACTTAAGGTGCCAGTAGCATCTGGCACCTTAAGTCTGCAACAAGTGCAAGAAACACAACATTAGGAAAACAAGAGAATGGGAAAAAATTGTGCGGATGTTGCCCTGTCATTCAGAAGCCCTTCTCTGCCCTAAGGATGATTTTTGTCCCTATCAGATGGTAACTGGGTTTTTTGATCCATGTAGAAACCTAAGCAGTAAAGAGTTAACACATTGCTATGCCCTAAACACCAACAGCCATCAAGAAGGCAAGTTATAACAGGATGTGCCTGGAAAGGGCAGCCATATGAAGGTAAGGCAGCACCATTCTGGAGCTGAATTTCCTGTTCCAGTCCATGCTGACCACACAACATAAAGGACAGCTTAAGTGCAAGAATGGGGTCAAGGAGCAAGCAAGACCAATAGCGGGAGAATCAAGACCACCAAAAACCCCTCAATGCCCCCCAGCCCATTTCCAGAAAGGTCCAGAATACTGGGCTGCACATGCTAACTCATTTGTATGAAGAGTGAGGAACCTAATCCCAAAATGGGGAAAACTTACCTATAAAAATGTACCACCACAGAGACTGGGTGGCATTCTCTCAGGATCCTGGACACCTGTTAGCGAGATCAATGCTGGACCAACGACTGTGAACTTCTTTCCTCTCCTACCTGATTTATTTTTCCTTTCTTCTTCCCTCTATTCTTTTATTCTTTTGTTTCTCTTACTATTAGAAGATAGTGGCAAAACATACACCAATTGCCATGCTGAGTGTGTAGTTTGTTAATAAAAATTTGTGAGTTTTTTTGGACCCTTTTGGTTTTTGCCATTCTTTTTCATCTGTGAACATCAACAAATCTTGTTTGCTCCCTTCCACATATGAGTGGAATGTAACACCAACACACAAACACTTCAGGGAAGATAAGAGCTGTACCTGCCTTCTCCAGTGCCAATCCCTGGGCCAAGGATCAGCTGCACATCTCATCCTCTCCCAGCAGCAGTCTGTTTTGTCAGCACATCTGTTATGATCCAATTACTGACAGATGCCTCTGCTTGAATTAAGGTGCAGACAATACCATGTGCCAAAGTCAATAGCATGGATTTTATTTAACAGGCAACATGAAGTAGAGAGATAGACAGAAATAGGAAAGAAAGGAGGCCAGATGGAGAGAAAGAGTGAGACAGTTTAAGTAAAAAGCTATCACCACACTTGGATCCAGAAAGCATCCTGTTGCATCTTTCTTCACCCTGGTCTTCTTGCTGATGCGGTTCCCAAGGTTTTAAAAACTTTTCATTGTTTATACAGTGAAAAGTTTTGGGATTTTTTGGTTTTTTGGTTTGGTTTTTTTTTTTTTTTTGTTTGGTTTGGTTTTTGGAGTTTTTTTGTGGGTTGTTTGTTTGTTTGTTTGTTTTTTGTTTTCAGTGTTTATACATTTTAGCACACAAAGGAATTAATGCTCATTGGCTACACTCAGAGTTGATTTTCAGCACAGTTGCTGAGTTGGCTTTTTGTGTGGATTCTTTCCTGTACAGTATCAGTGCTCCTGCAGTATCCAGTATATGTTTTCTTCCCACTAGTCTGAGATAACACCCACACAATCTTCTCTCACGTTCCTCTCAGTGGGTTATCTCACAGCCCAAGTTTCACAGAGGCATGTTCAGGGAGGGGGAGCTTCAGTCGTCACAGATGAGCACTTGCTTGTTTGGAGAGTTTGCCATGGTGGCCAAAGTCTTTCAGTGATCTTAACACATCTTGGAGGAGCAAGGAGAACCTCCATTCTTTATTGGACAAGGGGCGGATAGTTACCAAAGATGAGGATAACGCTGAGGTACCTAACATCTTCTTTGCCTCACTTTTCAACAATAAGACAGGTTGTCTGCAGGACAACTGGCCTCCTGAGTTGGTAGATGGGGACAGGGAACAGAACAGCCTCCCCCATCATCCAGGAGGAAGCAGTCAATGACCTGCTCAGCCACTTAGATGCTCACAAGTCCATGACACCAGACAGGATCCATCCTAGGGTGATGTGGGAGATGGCAGAAGACCTCGCCAAGATGCTTTCCATCATTTACCATCAGTCCTGGGTAACCAGGGAGGTCTCAGATGACTGGGTTGGCCAATGTGATGCTCATCCATAAGAAGGCCATAAGGAGCACACAGGAAACTGCAGGCCTGTCAGCCTGACCTTGGTACCTAGTAAGGTTATGGCACAGATCATCTTGAGTGCAGTGACACAGCACCTACAGGACAGCTGAGGGATCAGACCCAGCCAGTATGGATTTCAGAGGGGCAGGTTGTGCTTGACCAACCTGATCTCCTTTTGTGACCAGCTGACCCACCTGGTGGATGAGGAGAAGCCTGTGGATGTTGTCTACCTGACCTTCAGCAAGGCCTTTGACCCTGTCTCCCACAGCACACTCCTGGAAAAGCTGGCAGCCCACAGCTTGGACAGGAGCACTCTTTGCTGGGTTCAGAACTGGCTGAATGGCCTGGACCAGAGAGTGGAGATGAATGGTGCTGCATCCAGCTGGTGGCCAGTCACCAGTGGTGTCCCTCAGGGCTCTGTGCTGGGACCACTTCTGCTGAATACCTTTATTAATAGTCTGGATGAGGGGATTGAGTCCACCATTAGCAAATTTGAGATGACACCAAATTTGGTGCAAGTATTGATCTGTAAGAGGGCAGGAGGGCTCTGCAGAGGTAACTGGACAGGCTGGATAGATGGGCTGAACCCAACAATATGAGGTTTAACAAGTCCAGGTGCCAAGTCCTGCTCGTGAGTCACAACAACCCCTTGCAGCATCACAGGCTAGGGACAGAGTGGCTGGTCAGCAGCCAGGCAGAAAGGGACCTGGGGGTGCTGGCTGGCAGCCAACTGAACATGAGCCAGCAGTGTGCCCTGATGGCCAAGANGACACAGGTCCTATGAGGAGCAGCTGAGGGAGCTGGGGTTGTTTAGCCTGGAGAAAAGGAAGCTCAGGGGTGACCTTATCAAACTCTATAATTCCCTGAAAGGAGAGTATGGCCAGATGCGGGTTGGTCTCTTCACCCAGGTGACCAGCAACAGAAGAGGACAAAGTCTTAACCAGGGGAGGTTTAGGCTGGACATTAGGAAAAATTCCTCACAGAAAGGGTGATTTTGGGCATTGGAACAGGCTTCCCAGGGAGACGGTGGAGTCACTGTCCCTGGAAGTGTTTAAGGAAAGACTGGACATGGCTCTTAGTGCTGTGGTCTGGTTGACAAGGTGGTGTTCAGTTAGAGGTTGGACTCAATGATCTCAGAGTTTTTTTCCAACCTAACTGATCCTGTGATTGGTGTTTAAAGCAATTGTGCTCTTTAAGTCTCTTACAATATCTTACCAGCTCTGGTCATCAAGGGTGCACAGGTTCTCAGAGCCCCTGAGACCTGTCAGCAGGGAGCAAAGCCTGCATCCTGTCTTCACTAGAGATCACCTGCACAGGTGATGCTTGACCGGCATACCCACCTGATGTGGATAGTGCCTGCTAAGGCCATATTGGGTTTTTGTCCACAGTGTTTACTTTGTAAGAAGAGAACCTCCCCCTTATAAAAACTGTGTTCAATTAATGATTCAAGAATGAACTTAAAACAAAAAAAAAAGATAGAAAGAAAGGAAAAATCCAGCCTCCAACCCTGAGATTTAATTAAAAATCCAGGACCTCAAAGGTATTGAACCACTTAATTCCCAATCTCTGTTTGTCACAGACTATTTTAAGACTGTTGCGAGAGTTTTCTTTCTTGCAACTCCCACCTGGCATCCAACCCTGGGCAGAGGAACTTGTCACCACCACCTCCCCCTGCTCTTTCTGGGGCTGCACCTGCTCTGTACCAATCGGCACAGATGGCTGCAGCATGCGGAGGGCACAGAGGGCAGCTTCTGACGTGCTGGGTTGGTCCTCCATGTCCATGTTGGAGCCTGCAGGGCTGCTGGCAGGGCTTGGATGCCAGGTGGGAGTCTCTCCCTGGGAGCTGGTGGAGCTGGTGGAGCAGGAACTGGCCTCAGGCCTGTTGTCCTCCTTCCCAGCAGCATGGGAGTGCAGCCGCCTGTGGGCCTCCTCACTGCATTGGCCCACAATGAAACTGACAGTGCCATCAACCAGCTGTTCTGTGTATTCCTCCAGGAGAGGCTGCAGCATCTGGACCACGACCAAGCAAGCAAGCCTTAATCTCAGATTTTTGGCAACAGCTTAAATTTAGGTTGCCCATACCTAAAATCACTCTGGCCTGCAAGTTCTAAGGATGGCAGATCAGGTCTATTTATAAAATGAGTTATTTATTGAACAGACAGCAAATAACCGAAATAAGGCCTTAATCAGAGTTACTTACTGCACAGTATAAACCAAAAAGCTCATATAGTAGATTGCATAAAACAGTACACAATACTACTGTACCTATATTAAAGGTAGCAAAACAAATAGTATAGATTAGGAGTCAGACGTAATTTTCCACTGAAATGATGATAGTGTACAACAAATCCTTTCACTCACCCTCAGAGGAGTAACCACTAATCAGCTGTCCCTATTTTGGGGGGGAAAACCTACACATTTCCAGGGAAAAAGGATTTCCTGCTTTGAGAAAATTAGGTGTAGCTTTTATAGTTTGTAAGGTGTGGTGTCTGTCAGTCAGAAATTCCAGCTTATCTTTCCAGATGTCACTTCCACAGCAAGATGTTTGTTGTCAGCTGGGAGTGTTACTCCCATGGTGCAAAAATAACTCACTACATGACAGCTTGTCATGCTTGCATTTTTTCACAAATTAGCTTTTGAAAACTGGTATGTGTGAGTTTACAGAACAGAAAAGGGCATCACACTGGGTAATAGGATATGGATAGTTTCAAAAAAATCACACTCCCCACTCTGAGTCTGCTCTTACTCAAATATTTAAAAGGCAATTAATGTATATTAATAGAAATTTTTCAATGAAGCCATATAAAAATATGCAAAAAGGCTGGGTGAATACAGGAACTAAACACCAGGGAAGTCTGGGAAGAGCCAAGAGTTAAATAAAGGAGATTTTTAATCAAAAGAGGGAAGGTATCAAACCAAAGACCTAGTAGTCCCTGAACTACTTTTCAAAGCAGAGTAAGCTGCAAATCTTTAATCACTTCACATCCAGGACCAACAACACCCTTCTTATCACACACTTGACTCATGAGGACTCAAAACCAAAACACCTGTTCCCCAACAACTCCTTGACTCACACACTTAATCCCTCTATTCCTAAGGATGAAATCTAGGCCCTAATTGCCAAAGCCTTCAACAATGGAAAATATACACTTCTCAAAACTCTGTTCAAAAGCTGTGAAACTGATGAAGTTCAACGTGCAGGCAAGACAATTCAGTTAGGGGGCACTAAGGAAGGAGTCCTGCCACCTCTGTGTGCACTGGCACAAGGAAGGACGTGTTCCTCTCTACCTGGCACTGAATAGAACAGCCTAGTCCAGGCTGGAGCTTTCTAAGGGGTTAATCGGAATACACATCTTTCTGAAAGACACTCAAGAGGAAGATGACTAATTGTTGCAACACAGAGAGCACTAGTGACAAGTCTGCAACCAGCTGAGCGTCTCCCATCTAGAAACTTAATCGAAGGCACCAGGATTCTGAGAGGACAGTAAAACAGTGGCTCCAACACATAACAAGCATGGCACTTCAAGTGCCTACATATGAGGCAGGTCTCTTGCAGCAGCAAGAGATGCAGCCAACCTCTTTCTCTTCCTTTGTGTTCAAAACCAAAAGGAGAGACTTCATTTGGTGCTGTAACAGAATTAGTTCTCCCATGGCCCTCTCTGCACATGAGACTTAACAGTTTTCTACATAAGAAGGACCAGCCATAGATAGAGCAAAGGACACTTACAACTTGTCAGGTACCATGAAGTATGGACATGCTTTGTACCAATCAAACGTTTATAAATTGTATTTTCCATCGAAAAGACATAAAATTAGCAAGAAGACATAAAATTAGCAACTCCATCTAACCATTTCCCTGAGTTTTCAACAAAAATGTTTGCCCTCAGTGGCAATTCTCAAAATATTTTTTTAGGATCAAAGACATAAACTAAAAAGCTTCCCCTTCATCTACATGAATGAATCTACAATGTGCATTTTTCCCTTGAAAATGAGCGCCTGAATCTGGCCAACACAAGCAATGGTCTCATGCTCTGGAATGCGGGATAGTTCTGATTCACTTCTCTTTTTTAAATTTTGCTTTTGATAAACAAGCACTTAACTAAAGATGCTTTTACTTCTCAGGCACGTGACGACACTGAAAAGCTCTCAGGGCACACCTCAGCATCGCCATTGAACAGAGTCACCTCCAAAAAGGCAGCCAGTTCAGAGCGGCACAAAGAAACAGCCCCGAGGTCGGCCGGGCCGGGGCAGACGGCGCCGGGTTCCGGGGGCTGCTCCTCCACCGCGCGCACTCGGCGACAGCCGCGACACACGGGGGCGCGCGCGCCCGCCCAACGGCCGCGCGCCAACGGCCGCGGCGCAAGGGCAGCGCCGGCCCCGCCCCCGGCCCGCGCCCCGGGAACGGCATGCGGCCAGCCGGGGGCGCTGTGCTCCACCGCCCCCTCAGACGTTCCTCGTGACCGTAAAAGGAATTCCTGGAACATCGATGAGGTCACCAATCACGGAAAATCTAGAACTGAATCGTTCAGGCTGCAAGTCACCTCACAAGATCTGTCCTTCAGCCTCCTGCTCAAAGCACAGTCATTCATCGAGTCAGACCAGGCTGCCTGGGGCTTTACCAGTTAAAGGACGCAAAACCTCTCTGGGCCCTCACTCCACTACATTGTACTAAGTTTTTCCTTATCTCCGGCCCAAGCCTCTGTAGCTTCAGCTGGTGCCACTTTCTCTTTTCTCCTGCCAGGCACCTCTGTGAAGAGTGTGGCCTCAGCCCCTTGATCCCATCCCATAGCCTCAAGGTGCTTTCAAATGCCTTACAGCTGTCTCTGCTCCTGAGTGAACCAGTCCTGCACCCATAGCCTCACCTATCAGAGTCAACGCCACACTCTCGTTGTGGCCTTGCCTGAATTTGTCCTGTTTTGCCAATTCCCATCTTGACTGGTGGATCAGGACCTGCATGCAGGGTCCATTTGTGGTCCGACATGTGCTAAGCAGAAGTGGTAATCCCTTTTGTCCTTGCTGAATTTGATGGGATTCCTTTTAGCTCATTCCTCCCCCCAGTTCTGGTACCTGTGGATGGCGGCTCTGCTCTTGCACATACTGACAGCCTCCTCCTCCTCCTCTTCTCTAGTTTATCATCATCTGTCAGTGTCACGATGGCTCTCTTTTGCTTTGCCCACTGCCCACAAGTTAAACAGGAAACATCCCAGGTTAGACCCCTCCTGTTTCACACTTGTTGCTAGATATTTCCTTTATTGTTTTGCTGTCAGGAATCATTCTTGGTGTATGCATTTCTGCTGCACCTGGGAAAGCAATGCCTTTCCTCATCCTGCAGGAAACTGTAAAGTTTAAATAATTGTATTTGTACTTAAAACAAGGTTTTTGGTTTAGAGTTGGACTTGATCCTAAGGGTCTTTTCAAATGCAAATAATTCAATACTGTCGTATCCTGGAGTGAGGAATATCAAGTGCTTCATTCAGAGTAATAAGCAGCTCTTGCCTTTGTGTCATGTTATAAAGCACACATGCACAAGTCCTTGTCTGTCTACTGAATACAGTAACAGTATTGCACATTGTTTTAGCATGTGTTTGACAGCAAACATTTGAATGCTCACTCCATTGACTTTTCTGCTGTAGGCTGCAGTTTTGGTAGCTCTCTTTGTATCTAAATGTCTTAGCAGATGGGCATTGGATTTAACTGACTTTCTTGTGTTTGTACCATGATGAATATCCACACCTGGCAACACTGAGTTGGTATCTATTGTTTATTCATACGTAAGAAAAAGGGCACACTGAGAGAGCTTGTGTTACATGTGAAATTCCATGTGACACAGTGTGGGGGTCCCGAGACAGACCCCCTGGGCTGGGATGTGCGGGAGGATTCCCTTGGGAGCTGTTGTTCCTCGTTTGCCCCTTGCCCTGTGTTCCTGTGTCCCTCAGCCACTTCCTCCGTGTTGTCCCATTGGTCGTCGGCTTGGTGCTGCCCCCATGGGATGGGTCGGCCCCGGGCCCGGGAGGAGCAGCTGGACAGGGTCCGAGGTAGCCAGCTGGCTTGTGGCTTTAAAAACCTTACACGCGGCACAATAAAACATCTGTGAATACCATGTAAAGACTCTTTCTGCTTCCCTGCCCTGGACTTTATTAATACCTAAAATAGATGCTACAACACAGAAGATTAGGAGTCATTTACTAATTAACAAAAAGCAAAATAGTATTTCACTAGGCACAGCTAGAATAGCACTGGAGAAGATACAAGACATATTTATTTGAATTTTTTATTTTGCAATACTCTGTACCACTTATATGTATAAGAGAGAATGATACTACTAGCAAGTAAAACTGGTAATAGAGAAAAATGTCCCTTTTTAACTTCTTATTACAAATGAACTAGTTGTAATCAGTTTTCTCAGGAAACATTCTACTGACATTCTGCAGAGCATGATGTTGGATTACAGTTTCTACTAGTGAATAAGGAAAGCTAATCTAGCATTCCTAGACAGAGCTGTGTCAGATTTTTTTTTTGTATGGCTTACAGATATTTTCACCCCAGTATTTTCTGACTTTCTTTTCCTTCCTTACACTAATAAATAAATCACAAAATGTGGTTTAAATTTGGTCTTCCAGCAATTTCTAACAAAATACAGATATATACACTGAGGATATGAAAGCCTGGAGGATGAATTATATATCTCCTGATAGTCTGGTGGGGCAAGTGGTGAGTGGTATCTCAATCTATTTGCGTTAACCTCTTCCAGCATGTTGACTGCCAACAGCAGCAAGTCCAATTGTGTGAAGAAACAGGTACTACAAGGCTCAAAGCAAAACTGCTGATGCTTTGTTAGCATGACCAGAGACTGATAATTTACAGTCACCAAACATCAGGTGCAAAATTTTTATACTTCTCTGTTGGTTATTGCAATTCAAAAGACTGTGAAAGTGGCAAGATTGCTAAGAAAGTTCTGCATTCACAAAATCATTTGCAGTTATTTTCAGCTTGGACAATATCCCTGTGCATGTAGGGGTACATGCACAAAACTCCAAGGAAACATTCCCCTCTCACTTACTTGAAACAAGGGAGTTTTTTCCCGTTCCTCTTACATTCCTACAGAGCCATTAAATCCAAGGACTTTTGACCCTAGTAATCCATTTTATACACTGAACTTCCTAAATCTTTGCTTCAATACACCTCTGTCACATGCTATTGACTTTACTGGTACCACTGCTGTTCTTTCAAGTGATGAATCTTGTTTCACAAGGATGGGAAGACAAAAATCCACTTCAGAGTCTCTGACAGAGTTAATTTATCATTTCTTCAGAAAGCAGTCTTAGCTGCATAGCACATTAATTCTCTGTCTTGGTCCTCCATGTCAAAGGTGTGGGGCCTTTCCTGAAATACTGCTTATTTGATGATTTACTGCTAATTTTCCTTCATGATGATGAACAACTGAGATGTTATTGTCCAATTTTTATGCTCTTTCCTTTTAGATCTAGCCACTAGATCTATATTATATATACAGCTAACATATGTATTTATTTTCTTTACATTTCTAATGGGCAAGCATCCTATGGTTAATATAAAATTGTATTAAATTTGTATGTAACATAGTTTGAAACTTAACAAAAAGCAGCTTTTATGTCTTTCAATCTGTCTGTTCAGCTATCTACCTACCTACTCACCCACCTACCTTTCTACCCAACTATCTAAGTCTGAGATCAGCTTTTGTAGTAATCATCTCCCTTTACACTAATTTTCAGATATAAGCCCAAGCGTGCATTTACTGAAAAACATCCATTGAGCACTAATTTATACTGTCCACTTGGTCCAGTTTAATTGTAAGCTGAAAAAAATTCTGCAGTCTAAAAAGGGATAACACTGAAGCAGAACAAGAGAATTATTTTGTTGTGAGATTTCCTTTATCAGAAAAAGTAAATTTTAAATGTGTTCTTGTTGTTTTGATTCTCTGCTTCCAAAGAAAGTGGAGAACAAAGGAGGTGGAAGAGATACATCCAAAGACCCATCATTCTAATGTGGAAATGAGTTTAGAATGATTTGACAAAGACCTCTGTGAATGGAGGCAGGTTGTGGATCTGACTCTCCAGTTGAATATATGTTCTTTTGGGTCATTATTTTTGTGGTGTTTGACCTGGTCTCCCCTCTCAAAAGGACTCTATTGCTTCCACCTTGTACATCATTTAACTACTTCATTCCAGAAACTATTGTGGCTTTATAAGAGTGCTGAAATGGTTGGTAGGAAAAAGGGAAAATGAAACTGAGTGTGGATCAGATCCATAAGCATAAAACCTGCTCAAAATAAGGAATCAAAATCACCTAAAAACTTCACAGGAATATCCATAGAAATGCCGTGATGAACTGATACTAGAACTGGAGACATGGCCAAGGCCTTGGTGACTGGCATTTAACTGTGGTGGTGAGCCAAAGACGTGGGTGAGAAGAGAGAGTGTAACATGGAGCTTCAGTAGCCCTGGACGTATGTGTAGAGGCACAAGGAAATGCAGGGACGGCTGTCCCATTGTAACATCACTGGGTGGGAGGATGGCATCACCAGGAGACAGATTGTAACCTAATGTCCCTCACTGCTTATGTTCAGAGGCCAGACATCCATTTGACTGTGACATCACTGGGTGGTGGAGAACAGATGGATATCACAGCCCTCGCTGGTTATGTGCAGAGCCTGGCTGGGCCCATTTAGCTCAAGCCTGAACTTCTACTGAGTGTGCCTGCAAGTGGGAGCCCCTTCTGGCCCTCAGTTCTCCCCAGTCTGCTGCAGCAAGAAGACATGGCCACAGGGGGAGACTGGAGCTGCCCCATCTGCCACAACACTCGGAGTGATATGGCTTCTGCTCTGCCCTGTAATGACCAGTTCTGCCTGGGCTGCATCCTGCGGTGGGCAAAGACAAATCCAGAGTGTCCACTCTGCAGCAGACCTATGGAGATTGTGAGGTTTTCTGAGCGGAGTGGACGGGACTATCTACAGTTTGCCATCACAGCCTCAGAAGAGTTGGCAGAGGACAGCAGCCAGGCAGGGAGTGTTCCATTCCACCTGGCCCAAAACAGCCCCCACCACCCTGGGTTATCCCCTCCACCTTCTCCAAAAAGGATGCTGTCTCCAGATGAGCAGGGAGCTGCAGAGCCAGAGTTCATGGGTGGCCTCTCACCTGAGGTCTGGGCAGAACTTTTCCAAAAGCAGCAACAACTGCTGGACCCTGTGCTTCCCTGGCTGCGCGGGAGGCTGGCAGGAGTTTATCAGGACGAGTGGTGGCGAGCAGAGGCTGCAGAGGGCTCCATCCTGCACGGCCTCTGTGTCTGTGGTCCAAATGCAGAGACCTTGGTTGAGCTGCTGGAGCCTCTCCTCAATGAGCACACAGCATCGCTGGTCTACGGCATCATCAATGTCATTGCAGGCCAGTGCAGTGACGAAGCCCAGAGGCTGCTGTGCTTCCATCGTGCCAGCACCAACTCCAGTAGCTCCAGCAACACTAGCTCCCAGGAGCTGACGCTTGCCAGTGGACCCACAGGCTCTGAGGTAGAGGAGGAAGCTGGTACATCAGAAACCGGTCTCCAAAGGAGTCCCAGCCATCTGCCATCTCTGCCCACCTGCTCAGAGCAGGACCAGCCCCAGGAAGAGCTGGAGCAGACAATGGCAGTGGCAGGTCCATCTGCTCAGGGCTGCAGCCTCTCCACTCCTGACCAGGGCAGGGACCACTCTTCTGGAGAGCTCCGGCATGCCCGGAAGAAGAGAACTCCCAGCCTCCAGGATTCTCCCAGACCCAAGAAGAGGCCACCTCACCAGCAGCACTAGCAAATGTCCAGGAACTTTTCAGCCAAGAAAAAAGAAATAAATTATCATTTCCCTGACAAAATCTCTGAGTGCTGCTTTCTCCCTGTTTTGGTGCCTTTCTCTGACCCCCATGCTCCACCATCAGCCAAGAGCCCCCAGGACTCCAGGGCCATTTCATCAGTGCCTCCTCACACAGGAAATCCTACTGCAGCCATGATGATTGAAAAGCTTTTGAACAAGCACCGGGGTGTGCCACCAGAGGTATCAGGAATGAAAGACTGACCAGGCATTCATGACATGAGAAGATGAAAACTCTGATAGTACCTAACACAATTTCTGCCTAAGACATTAGTGAAAAATGTACAGTTTGATGATGTACAGTCAGAGGACTCGTACAGCCTGAAGGTACAACCAATTAGAGTTCATCAATCAGTGGGAGGGAAAAGACCTATACATTAATGTAGAATGCACTATAATCTGCATTAATGTAGAATGCACTCTAATCTATATTAGTGTAGAGCACTATCAAGAGAGGGCAGGAGGAAAAGGAAATACGCATTAAACTGGGGAGAAGAGGAGGCAATACCAGAAGCACTGTTCATAAGGACATTAATTATACATTTTGCAGGTATGTTTCAAAAAACTAAATAACAAAAACAAAACCGACCAAAAAAGCCCCAAAACCCAGCAAAAATTTAAAAGTGTTGTTCTTTAAAACTTTGGAAACTGTTTTTGGACACATTAAGTTTTTATTTTGGGTGATCTGTTTGTTGGAGAGCAGAAAGAAGTTACTACAAACAGTTGAAGGAAGGAGAAGTAATAACATTTAACACATTGCCTTTTTGTTTCTCGTGTTTGTACAGTGTCTAGGGCAGTCCATTCTGACCACAGAAAAGGTTGGCCAATGCAACACAGTGGGAAAGTTGCAGACTTGCCGCTTGCTTGCGGCAAGCAGGAAGCTCAGTGACTGAAAAGGCAGTTGCTCTCCTGCTGCATGTTCCTGGCAGGAGCCTGTGCTGGCTCCCAGACCAAGTGTGTGCTGTGTACCTCACGAACATCCTATGAGATGCCTTTTGAGTATGACTCAGCCCACAAGAACCTGGGTGGCAAAAAATTTTTCTCAGGAGGAGGGAGGGGTGTCCAGACAGCCAACCAACAGACATTCATCCAGGCAAAAGTCCCGCTGAACAACCTGGTGGTCTTCAACGATGGAGTGACTACACTCATGGATAAGGGAAAGGCTACAGATGTCATCTTCTGGAGTTCTATAAGGACTGTGGCACTATTCCCCACAACAGCTTTTGCTCTAAATGGGAGCAAGATGGGTTTGATGGGACTGTTCAGTGGAATTGGAATTGGTTGGACTGGCATATTCAGATGGTAGTAGTCAATGGCTTAGTGACTCTGTGGGCATAGGTGAAAAGTGGTGTTTCTCAGGGGCCCATACTGGATCCAGTGCTATCTTCATCAAGGACATAAGACAAAGGGATCTAGTGCACCCTCAGCAAATTTGGGGGTGACACCATGCTGAGTGGGTGACATGCTTAAGGAATGAGGTGCCATCCAGAAGGACCTGGACAAGCTCAACAAGTGGGCCCATGGGAACCTCATCAGCTTCAACAAAGCTGAGATTACAGCCCAGAAAGCCGACTGTATCCTGGGTTGCATTACCAGCAGTGTGGGCAGCAGGTTGATGGGGGTGTGTCTTCACTCTGCTTTGGTGAGATCCCACCCAGAACACTACATCCAGCTCTGTGTCCCCCAGCATAGGAAGGACATGGACCTATTAGAGCAAGTGCCGAGGAGGCCACCAAGATGATCAGAGGGATGGAACACCTATGCCATGAGGAACAGACGAGAGAACTGGGCTTGTTCAGTCTGCAAAAGATAAGGCTCTGGGACACCTTACAGCCCTTGGCAGTATCTAGAGGATCTACAAGAGAGCTGGAGAGGGACACTACAAAGACATGTAGTGATAGGAGAAGGGGAAATGGCTTCAAACTGAGAGAAGACAGGGTTAAATGAGATGTTAGGAAGAAATTCTTGATTGTGAGGGCGCTGAAGCACAGGCATGGCAGCCCAAAGAAGCTGCATCTGTCCCTTCCCTAGGTGTGTTCAAGGCCAGGTTGGGTGGGGCTTAGACAACTAGGTTTAGTGGAAGATGGTCCTGTCCATGTCACAGGGGTTAGAACTAGATAGTCTTTAATATCCCTAAAATCCCAAAGTCTTCTATGATTCTATGATTTCAGGTAAAACTAGATGCTTTCTCATATTGGTGACTCATGCTATTTACTGCATGAGTAAATAGTTTCACCCTCCAGACCAGCAGTTCATCAAGAAACATAAAACCTACATCCCTCTTTCAAAATATCACAAGATATTATAAAGTTCCATGCTTTCAAGTTGTTTTTTTACTAGAACAGTAAACCACTAGTGTTACGCATAAC
>VWZV01004706.1:0-10440 GCA_013397155.1 Irena cyanogastra
CCTTGGCTCTCCAGTTGACAAATTAGTTCATGGATAGGAGCTATAGAGTCTCAGTTTGTGCGATACTGCTGTTGGTGCACTGTCCTGGTAGCAATTGGTACTTGTTGGTCTTCCACCTGCAGCAATCCTACAGTGAAGGGATCTTCTGAGGCCAGGCAGGGTGGAGATAACAGTTTCATCTTCTCTGTATTCACTGTAGCTATACCAAAAGCCCATCGATACCCTTTTGGATCCTTGAATTACCCTCTCCTGAGGTAGTCGATGACAAGGATACAAGGGGCCTCTGGACCAGTCACAATGGGGTGCTTTTGCCATCTGTCCCCTGTTAAGCTCACCTCAGCCTCTATTACAGACAACTCTTGGCACCCCCCTGTCACTCCAGAGATTCAGATAGGTTCTGCACTCTTGTGCCTTGATGGCATCAGTGCACTGGTATCTACTAAGCTTTATACTTCTGTGGATCAGATGTGCCAGGCCATCAAATCCACAAAGTACAGTATACCCAGTCATCTCTTTCCTCCTCCTGACCGAAGGCAGGGACCCTCTATTCCTGTTCCTGGTCAGAGTATTCACTATCTGACCTTTGCAATGCTAGATCAGAAGTTCCCTCATCAGGTCTGTAGGAGATGGTTTTAGTTCTCTTATATCTGGGAGACTGCTAATTGTCTTCTGGTCTCTCTGCAGCAACTACACTGACAGTCTTCTTGGGCAGCCACTTCTTAACAGGTCTCTTCCCTCTCAGTTCACGGACACAGGCTTTCAGCTTAAAGGTGGATTCATCATCACGCTTCCTCATGTCCTCCCCCGGTCATGCCGAAAGAACCAGAGTTCGTTATGTGGCCTGTTCTTGGGGTTTCCCTTCCTTCTGACTGGGGTTGGAGAGGAGCAATCTCTTGGGCTGCCCCTAAAAGTTGGAGTACTGGCTTGTAGGGATGAGGGAGTAGCCAGAGTTTCTTCTACATTTTGGAGCCAGGAGAATGCCACCTCTACAGTTGGTGCATCCATTTGCAGATAATACAGTGCTACCAATCTGCTGGAATATGATGCAGGGGCACCTTGAACCACCTTCCTCCACATGGTGTGTGTACAAGAGACATCCTCTGGATCTTTAGAAACACTGTCATTCTTTAGATCACTATAGACAATTTCCAGCACTGCTAGTTCTCTCAAGTACTGTATACCTTCATCTGCAGTGGTCCACTTCCCTGGGGATTTCACAAGATCTTCCTTAAATAGATATCTTGCCCTCACACTTGAGAAGCCATTTCCAAAGGCTGCACATGGCTCCTTCCTTTCCAATTCCTCTTTCATTTTCCCACGGGCAAAAGGACAGGGGCAGCAGCGGCGGCTTCTCCTTCCTGGCACCCCACCTGAAGTGCCAGCGCTGCGGCGGCCGCCACAGCCCATGCGGTGGCAGTGGAGCTGCATGGCCGACGGCGACTCTCCAATGCAGAACCTGGATGAAATAAATTTCTTGGTGCTGCAGGATCCTGCAGGGATCTTTGAATTAGTGAAACTTGTTGGCAATGGTACCCACGAGCAGCAATTTTTCTTCTAGTCAGAGAAGAAGAAGAAGTGAGAACATGTGAGGAAAAAACATGGCAGCACCAAGGTCAGTGGAAAAGAAAGAGGGGGAGGAAGTGCTCCAAGCATCAGAGCCGAAATTCCTCTACAAGCTATAGTGAGGACTATGGTGAAACAAACTGTCCCCCTGTAATGCATGAAGTCCACGGGAGATGCAGAATCCACTTGCAGCCCATGAGAAAAGTGCTTACACTGGAGCAGGTGGATACCAGAGAAAGCTATTACCTAGTAAAAAACCCAAATAGAGAGGGCCCCTGCTTCCAGAGATAGAGAGAAAAGACTCTTGCTTCCAAACTAGAGCAACCTATCCTTAAAAGACTGCACCCCGTGGACAAGTGACCCATACTACAACAATTTTGGGAAGACCATTTTCCCACAGGAGAGACCCCATGGCATAGCAGAGAAAAGACTCCTCTCCCTGAGTGAATAAAAAAAAGATCTCAAATGACAAACTGACCAAGACCCCCATGCCTTGTGTTGCTGTGCTATTGGTGAAAAAGAGAGAAGGACTAGGGGGAAAAAGTGTTTTAAAAGCTTATTTTACATCTCATTATCCTCCTCTGACTGTTAATAATAAATTTACTTTATACCTTTAAATTTGAACCTGTGTTGCCCTTAGAGTGTTTTTCTCCCAGTCCTTATCTCAACTCATGAACCCTTAGTTTTTTTCCCTCTCCTATGCCCAGCTATAGCAAGAAAAGGTAAGTGAACAACTTTCATGAGTACCTGGTGTTTGGCCAGTGTCAAACCACAACAACCGTCTAACCACTTTCTTACCCATCTAAGAGTCCACCCATCAAATCTATCTCTCTCCAATTTAGAGAGAAAGATGTTATGGGGCTTTATGTCAAAGACTTTACAGAAGTCCACAGAAAGGACATCTGTAGCCCTTCCCTTGTCCACTGATGGAGTCACTCCATCAGAGGAGGCCACTGGGTTGGTCAGGCAGGACTTGTCCTTGGTGAAGCCATGCTGGTTGTCCTGAATCACCTCCCTGCCTTCCATGTGCCTTCGCAGAACTTCCTGGAGGATCTGTTCCATGATTTTCCCAGGCACAGAGGTAAAGCTGACAGGGCAATGGTTCCCAGGGCACTCCTTTCTACCCTTTTTAAAGATGGGGACAATGTTTCTCTTTTTCCAGTCACCTGGCACTTCACCCGATTGCCATGGCTTTTCAAATATCATAGAGAGTTGCTTGGCAACTACATCAGCCAATTCCCTCAGGACTCTGGGATGCATTTTATCAGGTCCCATGGACTTATGTGCATTCAGGTTCCTCAGGTGGTCATGAGCCTGATCTTAGAGTGGGAGGGACTTTGCTCCCCCAGTCCCCGTCCTGCTGTCCATCCATTCGACAGGTGTGGGAAGAGAGGTTGGCATTAAAGACTTGAGTCAAAAAAGTTGAGTACCTCAGCCTTCTTTTTTGTGGAGACCCTGAGAGGCATTCCCTGGGTTGGGATACACAAGAAGCTTCCCTCAAAAGCTGTTATTCCCCATTGGCCCTTTCCTCTTGCTCCTATGTCCCTCAGCCACTCCCTCTGTACTCCCTCATTGGCCCTCAGCTTTGTACTGCCCCCATGCCACGGTTCAGCCCCTACCTCTCGAGATACGAGAACCCCGACTTGGCCTGGAGTGCCTGGCTTGTAACCTTGAACATCTTACTGAGTGGCAGAATAAAACATCTGTGGATACTATGCTAAGACCCTTTTTGCTTCCCAGCCCTGGACTTTATTAACAGCTAAACTGACCGCAACACTCTTTGTCCATTGTTACCAGATTTCCAGCACTGTTTATCAGAGGGTAACACCTTTGACCTTCCTTTTCTGGCTCACAGACCTGTAGAAGCCCTTCCCGGTATTCTTTTTGTCCCTTGCCAGGTTCAGTTCAAGCTTCACCTTGGCCTTCCTCACCCCATCCCTACACAACCAAACTCCATCTCTATACTCTTCCCAGGATAGCTGTCCTTGTTCCCACTGCCTGTGCATTTCCTTCTTTCCCTTTAGTTTGACCAGCAGTTCCCCACTCAGCCATGCCAGTCTCTTGCCTTCTTTGTCCAGTTTTTTACTCCTGGGGATCACCTCCTGGGATATTCTTTAGGCTCACCAATGTATTTGGTTGTTCGTGCAATGTCTGTGATTTTTGATCTGCGAGACATGGTAGTTCAGCATACTCTGCATTACCTATACAAAAGTTTCCAAAAATGTAGCCTTTTTTAACCATTAAGGGGAATGTTCCCTCCATTTAATGTTTTTCTGTGGCCTTTGGATGTATAAGTGAGAATTATAGACTACTTGTGGATTTCTTTTGAAAAGTTAGTTAGATGCTGCTGAATATCTTTATTTCTCAAAATACAGGTTTATTTGCTTTCCATCTCAGTTGTCAATAATTACTATATCCCTGAAAATGTAGGCTTTTAAACTGAATTGAGCTAGAATAGATTCTTATGTTATTCAATTAAATATCTCAGCCTCTTTTGGAGTTCATTAAATAGTTTGTTTCAATAGTGATGTTGGTATCAGTACCTCCACAGATTAATTATCAGACTTAGAAGAAACACACTGTTACTAATTTTTTGTACTTTAATTTCCTTGAATTTCATTGTATTTGTACATTATGAAATTAGTAAACAGAGATAACAATTGTTCTTTGTTACTATTTGATGATGGTAATAACAGTATACTACTTTGAATTAAAGTTTCTGAGCTTGGTTTGTTTTAATACTAATGCATTGTTACTTCATGGTCATTCTGTGCCAACTTCTTTTTCTGGAGCTTAGTTTCAGCTCTCAAGCATAAGCTGTCATTGTTCTTGAAAATAAAACTTTGTATTATTTAAATACCTCCTTCTTTAACATGGCACTTTGTATATACTAATGTTGAGTCTTTAACCGTTATTATCAGGTGAAAAGAGAGAAATAGCTCCTATTTCTTTAAGATATTTAATCAGAATAATAGCCTAACTTTCATAAAAACCTGAATATACCTAAATGACACTGAGAATTATGTTACTTTATCATGTCTGTGGGTTGTTTTGTTCAGTTTGTTTTTATAAATGAGAATTATGACTCCACATTAGGTTTTTGCAATTTTATTTACATAAAATTTACATAGAATGTTTTTTTCTTCTGTAAAATAGTCCAGTTGGCCACATCTTTACAGCATATTTATCAACCTACACAAAAGGAAGAGCTGACCAAAAACTGGCTGGTTTTATATGGTTACAAATCCCCGTGTTTGTCTTAACAGGTGAAAAACCATTTGAATGTCCAAACTGCCATGAGCATTTTGCTAGGAATAGTACACTCAAATGTCACCTGACAGCCTGTCAGTCTGGAGCTGGCGCTAAAAAGGGAAGAAAGAAGCTGTACGAATGTCAGGTAGGTAATAGAAGTAGCAGAGTCTGAGGCTAGATACCTTCCTGTGCTGAGGGAGGGAATGAAAGAGTACTGAGCAGGAAAGGCATAAAGAGTGGACTTTTGTCTCCAAGAACTATTTTTAGCCAAATAAATTATAAAGGTTGTATTCAACCATGACATGAAGGTAAATTCTTATATCTAAGTAGTTCCACTTAAAATATGAAATTACTGATATGGAGCTTCATAATCATTAATCAGTTAGATTCTTGTGAGTAGGTAAGTGTTCATCTGTATCTTACTGATCTTTCTGCTTCTTGATGCACAGACCTATGCCTTTGCTGCTTGTGAGCATGCTTCACTAAAGTCCAAAATACAAAGTACTATTTTATTTCCTAATTTATTATTTTTCTGTTTAATACCAATATACTGACTGACTGGAAAGTCATTTCAACTTATGATGACAATCTGTAATGTCTTTAAGGCAAATATAAATGCTGTAGATGGATAGCTAGGGTACTTGGTCACTACGCAACTGACATGTGAAAAGCTGTACAGAAGAATATTACTTAGCTTTTAAAAGTTGATTCTGAAAAGCTAGAAAATATGAGAGCTGAGGTTGGTTGTAGCATTTTTATTTGCCATTTTGCTGCCCCACTGCTGTGACGGTCTCAAATAAGGCTCTCACCTTATTCAGTTCACATAATTGCTGTGGTTTGAGGTTAAATTGGGTCATGTAGTAAAGAAAACTGTTGGATATTGGCTTTATTTGTTAATAAAAAAGAGTGATCTTATTCACAGAAAGCAGCAAATACTGCAGGAGGTGAATAAATTCATCATTTAATCAGGAGTTTCACCAATGCTGTGGCATTGCTGAGTTGTTATACTAGACTGAAGTTAATTCTTGGAAGCATGCCTTTGTCTTAAAGATAAGTTTGTTTTGAACATGAGAACTACTATATAACACAAAATTGTACCTAGTAGCTTCATTGAAGATACTGTTTTGTCTTTGTGACCCTTTGGTTTAATTACTTCACCTTGTAGCTTTCTGTTACAGATAACTGTGAATGTGGATTAGTGTTATTTCAGCCTGCAGCAACTACAAGAATTCTTGGATAATTCTTCTTGATTTTTTTTCTCTTTAAAACTGAATTTGAATAGTGTTCAATAAATAAAATCTTGGCTCACTGAACAAGAAGGAAAAAACAAAATTGCACTTGCTAGATGAGCACTTTGGATGCTCTTCAGTGAATGCCTTGAGTACTGAATTAGGCTCCACATGGCAAGAACAGTAATTATGTGCTTGGACATTACTGATAGTCATTACCTTTATGTATGACTAATTAATTTTGAGTGCTTATTTATAAGGTTAGTATTTTAAGAAGTCTATGTGTGCAACTTCTTTCTAAAGCATGAGCCTAGGGGGGACACATATACAAAAAGCATGTTACTAGCATCACAAATGTGGTTTTAAGATTTCAACAGCAAAATGGGGATATTCAGCTCCATTACAGACCTGTTCCTTCAGTTAATCCCTGTCAGATACTCCATCATCCTTTTGTGCTGTTGCTGTAAATTGAGGAGATGGAACATTCTGTTTCAAAATTATTTGCAAACAGTGAAGAGGTTCCAACAGTGAAATGCATGTTCTTTGCTTCTTTCTGAAGTCAAGAGCACTTGTATGGACAAAAACCCCTGACCCTGTTTCTTTACTCCAAGCCTGACTCTACCCCACTCTTCTCTCTCTTCTACCCTGGCATCTCGTTCATTTCTGCAGTCTTTGTGTATTGTTTTCAAGCTACTTACCTCACTGCCAGCTGAAGGGAAGGAAGTGTGCTCATGTGCTTTATGAAAATAGTATGTCTGCAGTCAAAGCAGTACTTTTAGCTGGAAGAGACTTAAAAAGATGAAATTTTAAGAGATTTTTATCTGCTAAAATCACACAAATATTTTTTTGAAATGGCAAAATGTGAGAGTTTACTCTATCCAGCTATATCTTACAATGCCATGAACAAATGAAAACTGATAAGTAAAAGTAGGCTATTAGTACTGCATCTAGAACTTCAGTAAAAGGACAGTTTGAATTGCACTTTAATCATATGATATTATTACATAAATAGATTTCCACTCAAAATTCTAGCATCAGACATTTATTGGGGTGTGAATCTGTATGTGAATGTCACATAAAGTTAAAATAAGAAAGCTTTTACATGCTGTACTGACTCATTAATTTTGTAGGTATCCTCTGAATGCCCAACTCAAAATGGCCCACTGTATCTTAAAAATAAATAAATACCAGGTCTTCTGTTCATTTGAAGCTGACTCCTCTGCTTTTACCTCTAACATACATGGTGGGGTTTTTTTAATCCAAGTAGCAAGAAGCTATGCTATGTGAAGCCATGATCTAAAATAGGCACTATACTTTGTTATATTTCTGTTGGCACTGTTTAACACATTGTATCTTTTGTTTCAGGTTTGTAACAGCATGTTTAACAGCTGGGATCAATTTAAAAATCATTTGGTAATACACACAGGTGTCAAACCTAACCACTGTACCTTATGTGATTTGTGGTTTATGCAAGGCAGTGAGCTGAGAAGGCATCTCAAAGACATGCACAATATTTCAGAACGAATAGTGACAGAAGAGATTCTTCCAGTGGAAGCTATGGAAGCTGAACCAGTAACATCAATGACTATAATAGAACAAGTGGAGCGAGTCCATGTCCTACCAGTAATTCAGGTACAAGTGGATCCTGCACAGGTAGCTGTGGAACAGATGCACCAGGATCTCATACAGGACAATCAAGTGAAAGGCACACAGATGGAGGAACTGCAAGAACAGGTGCAAATTAGTTATTTAGAAGTTGAACACATTCAGACTGAACAAGGTGCTGAAGTTCATGTGGAGCAATTACATGTTGGGCATGTAAATCGAATACAGATGGAAGAAGTACAGGCAGAACTTATAGATGGAACAGACCTTGAACAAGTAGAATATGAAAGTGTTGATCAAGGAGAAGCAGAAGAAAATGAAACCAGTCAAGTAGATGATGCAGATATGGAAGATCATGAACTAGCTGAAGACTTAAAAACTCAGCAATTAGTGGACACACAGAATGAAAAGGTGGATAACTAGGACAAATAACCATACTGTGCAGCTTTAGGAATGAAGTACCCAATTATTTTTGCTAGCTTTTACATTGGTTTTTGAACCAATGGTCAGTGGTCACCTTTCCAACATGCTGTCCTTAGGAAACTGGACAAGTGGACCAAAGTTAGTTTTCTTCATGTAGAACTAAACCTCTCATATGTGAAAAATAGCTTTACCATTCATGTAATGCCATGGAACAGAAACCACCACAGCTTTGTTAGGATTTTAATAATGAATAGCTTGTGTCATTTACATCATCCCTAGGTGTATGTAAGAGTAACTGCCTCTTTTCCTCTTGCTATAGAAGCAAACTCTTGTTATAGATTTGCAGGGTGTCTGTGGCAGAAGAATCAGTAAAATTTGGTGGGTTCTAATATAAGTGGATAATCAGGTACCTGTGAATTTTCTGGGCAGACTGTTTGTTTGCTGTTTCTGAACAGCAGTCCCTAACTTTCTGGCTGGGGAAAAAACATTTTTGCTGGAGGTCTCAGAGCACAAAAATACTGTGCCTTTTGGACAGGGGTGAAATTTCCACAAAGCTCCTAGAGAGAGTGTTCAACCTAGTTCAATAAAAGGCAATGCGGATCATGTTATAGCGCTTTATATTTTTTCTTAAAATTGTCAGCTACTGATTTAGGATTTTTTTCATTAAATTTAGGAGGGGATGAGGGAGGAAACAGATTCCATGTGGAGGCAGCAGGACACTCTAAAAGGGACACTTTAAATTAGGAAAAGCTCAGTAGAATCTGTGGTAAACATGAACTGGAAGAAAGCGACCAGCAGACTCTTCTTTTATAAATTATCATTTTTGAAAAGGAATATTTTTAAACATATAGAGAAGGCTTGTCTATATGGTATCAGGTTCCTAACTTTTTTTAATGAAATTCTGACACTTGACACAAAGACGTTGTACTAAAAGTAAAAGCCATAGGTATGAATGTTAAAATGTGAAAAGTAGGAGTGTAAATATTTTAATCAGTATTAGACAACAAAACAATAGCATCCATGAAATAGTGCATTATTTGCTTAATACAATAAATTAGGAACAACTGAGTGACTGTCAATTACAGTGCCAGATCCCAGTGTCAAGAATCAATATAATTTTAATAACTTTACAGTAATGACCAATTAATCTTAAGTTTGTTTAGAAAATACTTGTCTGGCTCTGTGTTTAAGGATGCTAAGAACTTCCAATTCTCAGTTATTGCCTTGAGATTAGAGGTGGCTCTGTACTTCTGAAAAACTTAGTTTTCAAAGCCCTAAGTAAAGGGAGGAATTTTTGCAAGGATGTTCACCAATGCTCTTGGTATTCCTGTAGATCTTGCTTAAAATCAGGCTTTTCTATTCAGTCTTCTCCAAATACAAAATTATTTCTTGAGATTTGTGCTTTTATTTAGTATCATTCAAAATGATTCTTGTGTTTCATCATACCTAGCCTTGGAGAAACTGTTACAAAACAAATATGAATCTCAATTAAAATTTCAAACAATTTAATTAACGTAACTTGCATTCTTTTTTTGTCATGTTTTGTGTTGCGGTGCGTTGGGAGACGGAGAGATGGCACACATCGGGGTTTTCATACAGCAGAGAGCCTTTATTGGTGTACATAGCCCTTTTTATAGGCTATTCAAAAGACTCCACATTTGACTCTGGTTACCACTCAGCTATTGACTAATAGCTACCTGCTTGCATTCATGTCAGGGACTGGGTCTCTGTAGCCAAACCCCTCCTCCTCTTATGAGGCATACAGTCCATCTTATGCCATGATAATTCCGCCTTTTCTGTTTTAAAATATAAAACTTTTTACTAAACTCAACCTTTCTAGCTATTGGTGTGTTCCATCAGTTTTTTACTATCATGTCTAGGAGCTATTAAATTACAATGTTACTAGGTGGCACGCTGCAGGTTAATTACTTGAAACTCACAACTTATAAGTTGAACATTACAAGCAAATTAACTTAAAAGCTATCAGAGTTAACATTAAAAACTGTTAGGGGTAGTATTTAATGTGTTTAAAGTGTCTGATTTTTGAGGTTGTCCTAGGGTGACTTTATGATGCTGAATTGTATCCCCATTCATGTTTAGCCCAGAAATAAGTTTTGCACCTTTAAGACTGGTTCTAAGAGTGAAGGGGGGGAGAAAAGAAGCCTGGAGTTTGTTATCAGAAACTGCATTCACTCCTCCACATTCCTGCTCCTGGACTGTGTTGTCTGTAGACAGCGAGACAGAGCTCTCCTCTGCTTTTTAGCTTTTTAGAGAAGTTCCCTGGACTATGGTTTCTCTTTTGCTTAGAACTGTTTAAATCTGCTCTGGATTGAAAACCCAAAGAGCACCAGGAGCTCACACCTATGGC
>VWZV01004707.1:0-150524 GCA_013397155.1 Irena cyanogastra
ATCATGCAGCTTCCTCTGTGGGGTGGTAGGAAAACTTTAGGGGGAAATGTTTTGTTGTCCTTCCTTAATTAACTTGTTAGTCACTTCTCTACCTCAGGGGTGGATGTAGTGAGAAAAAAAAATGGAAAAAAAATTGGGATAGGGAGCAATTTGTTACTAAAAAAGTGATGCATTATTAAAAAAAGCTTTAGGCAGTGGCATTGCTTGCTGCCAAATTTGATGATGTCCATAAGGAAAATCACTGGAATAAAAGGAGCTAACTGATAAGGCTGACTGCTCCCAGGCAAAAAGTAGAAGCTTACTAAAACCCTGGGAAAAAAAAAAAAAAAAGCAACTCAACTGCCAAAAACACTCCCTAATTCACAGATTGCAATTAAAGCAGTCTCACTTCCTCCACTGAACATGAAATCAGTTGGAGGAGACCTCACTGAAAAACTGTGGGAAACAACAGAAGTGGTGCAACAAGCACTTCATAAAACAAAAACCTAAAACTTCACCTAAAAAAGTTAGTACAATTAGCAACTTGTTTCATTCTGGCACATTTTGCCAGGGAAGTTTATTTCTTTTCTTTTTTACTAGGAAGGTCAAACATCCCTACATTGAAAATAAGGAAAACCATTTGGGAGCAGAGAAACTGCAAACAGCACATTCACTTTTTTTTTATAGGAACCTACCAACACCTGAAATGGAGCTGCATGAAAACCATAAAGTTTAAAGTGTCACCATAATGGTCTGCATTTTCAGTTTGTTAATGTTTGTACTTTGTATTTTTATTGCAAGTGGCTTGCTGGGAGATCAAATACTAGTTAAAGTATTCTACATAAGTTTGATTTTTGTCTAACTTGTTTTGTTTTTACTGAAAAATGGTGTGGCAAAAGGTCTTATGAGCATATAATTTGTCTCAACCAATTTTATCTTGAGAGTTGGTACAAAAATTTATACGTCTGATATTATACAAATAGGTACTTGTTGCGGTTTGAATATTGATTCCTTTTCTTAAGCGATTCGTTCTGTTGTACTCCCCTGTTCTACCCCTGGATTTTACCTTCCCTCAATGCTGTCCCTCATGTCACTCCCGGCCCCTTGTTCCAGCTCTTTCCCTGCCTGTCAAGGTAACCCAGCCCCTTATTCCCTAACCTTCCCTGCCACTTTCACCTTGGGCCAATCCCTGACTGCAATACCCTTGTGGAATTCCCCTATTCCTCGAAGCCCCATTGGCCCATGTGTCACATCCTCTCCACCCTCCTGCCCTGATTAACCCCAGACACTTCATATAATCCCCTCACTCCTCCCCTGAGGATTCCCTATTGGTTAGCTGTTTGTATCCACCTCCTGATTTGTATCTGTATAAAACCCCTTGCAAAATATTGTCCACGGCTCTTTGTTTCTGATCCCTTCACTTGGAATATGTCTTTCCTTGTTGGAAGCTCAAGACCAGAGAGCCTCCTCCTTCTCCTTTGCATGATCCCTGCTGTGGCTGTGACATTCTTCACTGTAGAGCAAGCTGCTCCTCAGGTTCAGCTGCAGGTAAAATCCAAACCTCAGCTGTTCCCCTCTCCTAGCGTGGTGCCGGAGTTTCTCCAGAGCTAGCCCTGTCTCTGGTGGCTGTGTCATGTACTAACCACCCCAGTTATGCCTTGGAGGGCTTTAAAATTATTATGATTTGGCTAATTTTTTCTGATTTACTAATTAGAGAACTAAAAAAAATATTAACAAAGCACAAAAAAATGTCACTCAAGAAATGATCGAATCCTGCTTCCTAAACCTGGAGGGATAGCCATAGACTGCAAAAAGGACATGAATAAAATACAAAAAAGCCTTCTACCAGCTCTCAAGCCAATGTATGTTAAATTTCCTGCCATATGACTGAAGAGAGTATTTTAACTTTGCCTCACTTCTTCTATTTATGCTAACCACAGTAGTGACTATAACACGTTCTGCAACACATGCTTCTCAGTTGTGGGTGCAGAATGTGATGAGGGAAATTTACTCACCGAAATTCAAAACAAAAAAGCTACATGGGATAATACAACTAAGTTTGAAAGGGAATTAATTTCATTTCTAATCCCACCAATAATAAATCCACAGTTTCTATTTTGTGTCAAGATTAAATTACAACTGTCTCCTGGAAAACAGAGCGTAGCCCTGATGTAAAAATATGTTTGCATGAGAACATTTTGAATGAATACATTTTGTGTAGTAATTTTGTGTCATAAAAACTGGTTTTCATAATATATAGAATTATCCAGCAGACTAAGAATATTACATATAATATTCTTCCAACTATACATGAATGCAGTTAAGAAGAAAACATCCTCGAAAAATCCATTTACTTTTATTCCAAGGTGCAAAGCTAATCAATTATACTACAAGAGCCGGGAATCCTCTCGAAACTTGGCTGATTGACACACGATAATAAGTGTATCTGTTGAGGATACTCCTTTACAGAATTTGAAAATGAAGACCCACTGCATAATTCTGTAACTAATTTCAAAACATATTGAACCAACACCTAAGAGATACAATATTGTGATATCACTCATTTCCACTACCCATTAAAAAACACTGATTCCTGGGATTCACGGAGCGAGAGTACTGACTAATGAGAATTGGGTTGATAACTTTTGTACACTGTATGATTACTCATGTTATTGCTTCTGTTGTTTCTATCTTTACTCCTCTTATCACCTCCATGGGCAACCCATAAACTAAAGAAGATCGCAAGGAAAGAGACCTTTACTATATGTTTGAGTCAAGGCGTGGATGTCAGAGACTAAAATAGTTTATGCCTCAAACATTGATATAAAATTTTGCTCATTATAGCAGACCTGCATAAAGGAGCCATCAAAGCCCACCCCTCCCCAAAGATCCTTTTCAGGGGGACCATCACCACCAAGAAGATCAACTGGAAAAGATCAACAGAACATCACAGGATCCACGGATGGTGGTGTTTTCTTTATTCTATTTCTGTCACTCTCTTTCTGTTCTTCTCACCTATTTTCTATTTCTTTCTTTCCTTCCCTCTCTCTCTCATATTTACTAGCAAATACAATCCATGTTATTGACTTTGGCATATGGTCTTGTCTGCACCTTAATTTGGCCAGAGGCATTTCTAATAACTTTAATGACCAGATCTCTACAACTTTACTACACAAGTTTACTTCCATTTTCCTTCAGGGATGAACACAGAAGCATCACTTGATGAACAGAGATGCCAGCAGCCACTTTCTTGTCATGGTCACACAGAATTTAACAGACTGAACAGACTGAAATCTTTTCATCCATGATAGGAAAGGCCTTCCTCTAATCTCTGCCTTTTCCTGGCAATACAGAGACCCCAGGGGAGACAAAGTAATGACCCCTCAAGTGAGGGAGGAACAGCCTAAGTGAGATTCTGAGATGACAGAGTGAAAACTTAAAATGCTGTACTTCTTGTATGTCCAAGACATACTGAGGCTGTGTCTGTCAGGAGGCATACAACTAGATGTTCAGCTCTCCAGCAAGCATTGAGGCAGAGTGAAGGGTCAGACAGAGTGTGGCACAAAGTGCAGAGCACGTTTCACTTGGCCACAGCTCTTTATTCAGACAAAAACATTTCAGCAATAAATTAATACTTCTGAAAACTATATTCTGCAAGAAACAACTTAATGGAAATTGTATTGTCATTTGCAGTATCAAGCAGTATCCATAAACGCAGATCCTCAGATAGCTGTTTCATGACCAGTAGTAGTGCAACTACCACTAGAAGGAGAAGGGAAAAAAACTGCAGGTAATGTTTACATGCAAGTGCAAGGCAGATGAAGATGACTTTTCTTCCCATTCTTGCTAAGAAAATAACCACACATTCAAATAAGTATTGAAGACACACATTTGCCACAGGAGAATGCTGTGTGCATGTTGTTCAGCTTGATTTTCTGAACATTATGTAGTAGACGGCCAATTTCAGCTGCCCAAAAGCAGGAGATATGCTCAGCTTTACACCAGTAAGCAGTAATCTTGAGAATCCACGCTGACAGGCCCTAGGGCTGCCACTCTAGATGAGCACTCCATTCTCACAGTCTGATTTAACAATGCACCCAGACATCTGAGGGTGAGACAATCCCAACACTTTCAGCCACAAAATTCTGGCATAGTATTTTAACACCACCGTAAGCCTTTCAAAGTCAGAACTGCATAACAATGCATTAACACGGATATTCTAGGGTTTTTTCCCCTACATTTAACCATGCAGGAAAGGAATCACTACAATATTTCCACTAATTGTTCTATCTTTTGTTAATTAATATTCTTCAACTGCAACATAATTAAAATGGCCTGATTTCTAGAATACTAACTGAAAGATTATTTGAGATATTTTATCCAAATCATATTCTGAAGGGGTTTTATACAGTCAGATGGCTCTGGCTGTAACATTTTCAAGAAAAATCACTTTGTTAGAAGCATTATATGAAAGGGCAATGGTTGAAGTTTGTAATAACCTGTTTAATAATAAAAAAGTTCCTTGTAATGCGATGGATGTTAGTCATCAAAGAAGATGCATATGTGCTTTTTACCCAGTAAATCATGGGAAGTACAGTTTGCATGCCAACAGGGGAATTCAACCACGACATGATGACAAGATTACAAGATATGATGAACAGGAAGATAGGTCTTTTGTAAACAAGGAAACCAATATTTAGATTAGAAAAAAAGTCAGTTTACCTCTTAGCCACAGGTCCAAAGATGTGACATTAAAGCAAAGGAAACATTTAAAATAGTACCCCAGAAATGTAAGAACACCTAGATATTCAGATAACCCATTTGTAATTTTTCAGAAAAATTAACACCTCAGGAACCCTCTGAAATTTATTTCCTTAATGAAAGAGTAGTGCACAGTAAAAAAAAAATACTTTATCAAAGCATGTATTTGTCTACTTACAGTCATCATCTACAGGGAATGAAAAAGTCAGCATTTAGAGGAAGTAAAAATCGAAACTGAATACTCAGCTGCACCAATATGTTAGAATACAGAGGAATCTTAAATACAGCAATTCCATTGTTCTGAGCTGATCAGGTGACAGTGACAAGCTACATGTAGTTCTCACTTCATGTGAATGCAAGAAGTAGCAAGAAGCCTTTTCCTTTTCTGACTTAATTAAAAACAGAATACTGCAGCAGGCTCAGGTGAGGATACAGAGATACAACTCACCTTTCTCAACTAGCTGCTCAAAAAGTTAGGGCACAGAGCAGGAGGAGGCAGTGCTTCCCCCAGCTCCTTGCCAGAGTCACTGTCAAGACACAGCATGCTACGAGGCTGAGGCATCTTCACTGACCAGTAGAGTGTAAGTCCTCTGCCATTCTTAAACCATGACAAAGGTGAAACATCATGAAAAAAATTAACCCAGGCCTTAAATATTTAGAAACGCTGCATCTGTCCCATACCACTTCAGCTGAGATTTGTAAGCATTGGGATGTAAAAGACATAAGCAGTATTTCAATAGAGCCAAGATGTAAAGGCTAGGGCAATTACACATTACACAATTCCATTCACCTGAGAAAATCTAAGTGTTTCACTTAATCTGGAAGATATTCTTGCAATCAGTAAAATACTGGGCTATTTATAATCATTTTACAAACAAGTAAACTGATGCTCAAAAAAGGATTTTCTCGTGTCTGTTTCAAGAGCTCCTTGCAGACTTTCAAACCCTATTAATCCAGACCAAATCATGCCTGTTTGCTAATAACATTGATAGAGGATATGGATACAGGTACGTATTATCAAGAGGTAGGCAGGGAATATGAACTCAGAAGGCTGTGTTCTCTATCCTTACAATAAGCCCAAGGAGACATTTCCTTCTTTTCACTCAGGAAGAATCTGCCTCAGTATTATGTCAGCCTCATCAGAAGGTAAAAACATGCCCAAGAAAGTTTTCAAGCCTCCAGCTTTCTGGGATTGTATGGCCATGTTCATCTTGAAACTACTTATTTCACACAAAAGCTCTGTTACTAAGTACGAAGAGAGACCTCGACTCTGGGTCAGTCTGTTATTGAGCTCCCGTCCAGGGCTGGCACAGGTACCTTACCTATTTCTCCAGGAACATGCTTGCCACTGAAACGAAAGCATGCTGTGACATTGAGGCAATTCACCGGCTGCAAACCATCATGGCACTGAGGAGCTGTGATATTGATAGATACGGGCAGGAAAATGGCGATATCCATGGTAATGACAGGCCTGGATCTGGAGATCAACAGAGAAGTAGAATTGAATGACCATTCAGAGGGAAATTCTCCACAAAAGGAAATAAAAGCAAATTTGGTAAACTGTCCAATTTCAAGACAGGAAAAATAGGAGAGTACATCTGAATTGTAAAATAAACTAGCATTTTACCTAGCTGGCAAGGGCTACTAGCATTTAAATGAAAGTGGTAATGTCAGCTTGAAGTTCAGTGCTCAGATACAAACTGCAGGCAAGCAGCTGGGGAAACTAATAATACGTAATAATAATCATCACCTCCAGCAAAGGTTGCATAGAGCCTTCCTGATGACTGAAGAGGATAACAAAATTACCAGAACAGCAAACAAGAACAAGTTCATGCAAATGAGACTGGTTGCTAACCATCTTGGATGAATAGGGACAGGTAGGGAGAGACTGTGGGTTTCCACAGAATGGCCTATAGTCAAACTTGTGACCTCAAAGTCAAGGAGACAGCACAGAGGTCCTCCACAGGAGATGGATTCATATATAATTTTTTCTGACAGTATAAAAGTGACAGACACCACATCCATGTTTTCTGGAAGAGGAAATGTTTGACTAATTCCCTCCTGGCAAGTGGCAACGATTGAATACTTTTATCACACTGCTGAACTGTGTTTCAGGAATTATTATTTGCATTGTGAACAAAAGGCTTCTACTTTTGCAACTCCAGCACCAGGTAATTGCTATCAGTACTCCTGGCTGAGGGAGACCTCAGCCAGAATCACATAGCAAGCTGAGTGCCTTAAGGAACAGGTGTCTTACTAAGGAAACTTCCTTTATCCAGGAGGTACTCAGGAAGTCACACTCCCGCCACCAGAGACTTTAACTGCTGGGATCAAAGCTCATTGCAGTGTGTGGCTCCAGTGAGCTGACAGGTGCCCACCTTGACTCCCTACACACACCACACTCACATAGCCGGACCAAGTTTCCCATAGTTTGGTAAAGCCTTTTATTCACAGTGCAGTAAAGCAGAAACAGTTTGAAGTGGTGTCTCAAAGGAGGGACCTCAAACAAAGGACCCCACGGGCTTTTATAGCCTCACAGTCCAAGAACACAAGTCTCTGCCTCCTGAGTCCTCAGGTCCTGCTGTGTCTCAGTGTCCCTGAGTGTCCTCTTGCTTTGGGCTCCCACCACACAGAGCTCAATCTGCAGTTCACACATCACGCTACCTGCACTGAATGTATTCCTCAACAGTTTCCTTTTTCACACAACACAGAAGCCCCAACAGCTTGATTGGGAAAAACAATCCAGAAACTCAGGCATTCCTGAGCCATCTCCAGTGCAAGACTTCAGCCCAAAAATTATGGGTGTTATTTTTCGTGTTTTCAATTCTGTACCTGTTCAAGAAGAACATGTTCTTCCAAAATCAACTACAGTAATAAAAAAAAATGTGCAGCAACAAGCAGATTCAGTTCTGAGGTAGTCCTAGCAGCCATGCAAGGCCAGAGCTTGTAAACCACTTCAGGACTCTCCACAAGCCACTTAAAATTTGGAGGTAGGGGAGAGGGAGAAGAGAGCAGAGATTGTGGTTACATCTAATTTATATGAACTGGAACAAGATTCACATCAATCCGCGATACAGCTGCTCAGACTATTTTACCACAGCCTGAAATAACAGAGCAAGTTCACATTTTGAGATGGAGGACAAAAAGAAATTCTAGCCTTAGAAATATATATGGTAGGGGGAAGTGAGGAAAAAAAGTCAGCATCCTAGGATCATTTTACACCTTCAAAAAAACCCACTCTTTCTGAATGCTTAGGGAGACATAAAAGAGTAAATGCTACAAATGATCTAGAAAAATATTTCTCCTTCAAAAAAGTATTTCTCCAGCTATCATGCACTGTGTGATTTTTCCTTAATGTTATGTCACTTGGTTATTCACTGGGGAAAAATAACCCAGTGCATCTGTCAAAGACCCATACACACACATGATCAACAGAATGCACCTGCCCCAAGTCAAGAAAGGTTTTCACCACAGGCATTAAATGTCACTTGGCAAAACATTTGTTGGTTTTGGTTTAAAAACTTCACAAAAGCAGGAAGGGCAAGGGGATGCATGGGGGAGAAAAAGTTTATCTTTTTATCCTAACAGCAAGAGGCACACACTGTAAATTGGCAGTAACAGCAATTAATCAAGCTGTTCACAAAGTCAGTCCGTAATGCACTAAATTCCTGTGAAATGCAGAAGCATAACTGAATGCCTGAACAGAGGTCATCATGCTGTTGTGATGTATGTGGTTTTAATCACAGTAAGCCTTTCAGTTTGTCTTCCTCTCTCTGCAAGTAACATCAATGTAGGTGAAAAATGCAGTTTTCTTTCTAGCAGCTTCAGAGACATGAGACCGCATATTCCCGTCTGGGGCAGGGCACACCTTTTCACAGAAGCAGTCTATTAGCGTTCTCTGTATACATGATGAAGAAACAGAAAACTCTTCAAAAGCCTTGACCACCTGCCATGCTGATCATCAAGAGTATTTCTTCCCTCCCTCTCCTTTTCCTTTTTCTTCAGTGTAACTGATTCAAATGGAAACAGAGCCAAGTGTCTCCTGCCTTGAACAGGAAGAAGGATAGCACATATGTTCTGCATCTCCAGCATTTGTTTTACCTGGGTTGCCCCATCCCTGTATCTTCCATTAAGATGCAGGAGTTCCTAAAGATATCTATGTATTGAAAGGATTTTTTTATTTAATATTAACAAGTGTAACAAAGGAGCTACTGACAAAAATCCAGCTTTCCACTCTGTTACCCAGGTTACTTGCACTCTGACTCTCCACCTGCATACTTTGGTGAACCAAGCTGTCCCACCTCTACCACATGGAACAAGCAATTACGCTTAACTCACAAACTTGAAACAGCAGCCCAGCTCCTGTGTGCACTGAAAACATATCCGTATTTCATTTCCTAAACATTCTTATTTCACTCTGCACCCCCTTATAAAATTATATATATGCAAAACTGTGTGTGCATGTGTGCATATATATATATATATACACAAACTACATCCTGGCATCCTACACAGCTCATTTTTTGCTCAACTGAATTCCCTTTAATCACCATTGATTTACTTTAGGTAAACATGAGAAGAATAAAAAAGCCTTGTCACAAGTCAGGAGCAACCTTCAGAAAGAGGCACTGAGACGCAACACATCTCCTTTCAGCTCTAACCCTTTTTCTTCATAAGCAGGTATTATCCTGGTATTATCACCCCCCACTATTCTATTTAAATTAGACTGCATTCTTTGACACCATTCATATCTAAAATTTTGCCTAAAAAGTAATCTAGCTTGCTTCTTCTGGTCCCAATAATCTAGGGAGGAAACTGGACTTAGACCACATAAATGTAAACAGAAAACAGAAGAAGACAAGAGTGAATCGAAAAGACATCTCACCTCAGAAGTACCACATTGTCTGACAAGAAGGCTCCAACAGTCATATCTGAAATGTTTTTAACATTGAGGCAGTTACAAAGGAAGCATAAAATTCAGCTCTCTCAAATCTGTTGCTAAATTACAGAGTATGAATCTAAAAAAAACATTTTCTGATTTAGCCAGTTTGTCCTTTCAAATATCATTATGTCATAAGTCTTGTAACTGAAGCATTAGTTCTGTGATGTTCATTTCTGCTTCACTGATTTTTATTACTACTATTATATTATTGTCTACTTTTGAGGTTATTTTAAGATTGCCATCCTGACAGAGCAGCTTTCCAGTAACTTAAAACTTTGGCCAGATACTGAATCATTGTAACTGGCCAAATACTTTAATTAGGCAATCATCGAAAATTTTTATCAGGAGTTTTGAGTGGCAGAAGGGAAATGGAAAAAGCAGCTCAGTTTCACTGACCACCGGCAATGGCAGGAACTAGCAGCCTGAAAACAACCAGCTCTGCTGTTTTCTCAGCCTGCTGCTGTATTTTCCTGATGCTCTCATTGCCAGAGTAACTGACATACCTGGATAATCATTGCTATCCATATCGACTCCCCCTGATATAGACTGGCCAAACATACGCAGCTTTGGGTTTATTTTTTGTCCAGACAGCTTCTGCAGTAGAAAACACACAAGTGAAATTAGTCATTAACACAAAAAATCCTCTAAAGAAACCTTACCAAAACAAAAAATCCTCAAACATTTAAGCATGATTTCCATGGCCATTGGGTCTCTCTTCTGTGGACTGAAAGTGCTAGGCACATGCTGTCTTGCACTTCACCCACACAAACCTAACAGGAAGGCTGTCGACTGCCCTTCTGCTACCGGCTAGTAGGAAACCAGTGTTGACTTGGACTAAAAACCCACATCTGCATTACAATACTCATGCAGATGCAAGCAAAATAAGGAACACATCAAAGAGATTTCTGCATGAGGAAAAAATATAACTGAACCCAAGAGATTTTTTTTTTTAATTACCTTAATTTCTGTGAAAAAAGTTTTAAGAAGCATCTTAACAATATTAATGATTAGTTAAAACAGAAAATAACACACAATCATTTCTTTTCACCAAGTCTGCCAGCATACTCAAAGTCAAAATTATTAATTCTCATCCCATTTGGAAATTCTGGTTTCCATCATCTATTACAGAGTATTTTTTGTCAGTTTGGAAGTTGGATTTCATTTTTGCTCCCCCATACAAAGATTAATTAACTTCTAACATAGTTTCTTTCTTCTTTAAATTACTAACACAAAACTTTCTCTAAATGATTTGCATTGTAAACACCTTTGTCTGAAGCAAATTAACATATCAAAATCTCTTTTTCTAAGAAGGCAATCAGCCAGCTTTCAATCATTCTGCTGGGCCACCAATACAAGACCTGAACTCAAATCAATTTCTGATTGCAGAAGTTACAGACAGAGGAAACCATGAAGTAATTTTAAGTCTGTTGGAGGTGCTTCACTGTTTGTGACATGTGATCAACTTTTCCTGGCCTTCCCATTAAAGAATGCAATATTGGACAAAAGATCAGGCAGGAAATTTATGGAAAAAAAAGACTAGTTGAAGGTAAGAAAGATATCCTGACAGCTAGTTTAAAGGGAAAACAGTGCTCCTCTGGGTACAGATTTCTTTTTCTACTTGTGGGCAGGTAAGCTTAAGACAACTGGAAGTAACTTCATCCCCACATTACATTCACATTCCATTTTTGGGAGTCCGAGTTAGGGTGGTAAATCCCACCTGCAAACACCTAAAAGACATCTGTGGGTTCTTTCAGCCTACAAGACAGAAGAATAATGCTGCTTTTAAATACCATAAATGAAAATAGGACACAAAGCCAAGTCAGCAGCTTCTGCTAATAGCTGCCATTGAAGCTGCTGAAGGGACATCTGAAGCTGCTGAAGAGAACGACACTTACCAGCACTTTAAATGATGGAAGCAGGAGGAGGGAGAAGAAAGAGCTAACAAAATGAAAAGGGTGAAAATATATACTCTGCTGGACACCCCCCTCTCACCTCTCACAGCTTATTTCAAAGAGGAACTCCACAACAGTTAGATGGATCAAGAATATAGCAATAAGATACAAAAAGTCTTCCACCTCCAGGTTAAAATCCAGGGCAGATAGATAAAGAGATGAAATTGTTAACACAGTTTTGGTTGCACACAGGACTTGAACCAACGGTGTGCCTAGTGCCTTGCACCAGACACTGGGAAATGGCACAGAGACAATGTGTGTAAGCAGTGCCCCCTTAGCTGCTCAGGACATGGGACAATGATAGGAATGGTTTCTCAAGAGTCAATGACCACATAGCCTGCACACTCTTGAGCTGGGTGTTTTCCCACTGACCAATAGAGAGACGTGCTGTATCTGCTGGTCTTGTGCCAGTGGGGAGGGAGAGATCATAAACAGGTGATCCTTCCACCTGCTGATCTGTCCTCCTTAAAAAATGTAAAATTTTCCCAAGAATGACAAAAAAAACCCCTAAAAAATCAAACCAAACAAAAAAAAACTAAACCATACTAAACAAAATAAAACAAACAAACAAAAAACCCAAAATATGATCCTTTTCAGCAAGAGCTGGAAAGCTCTGGGGTTTTCAGAGAAGAACCTCCCAACCAGTGTCTCTTGGCAAAAATCAGGTAGAATCTTCCACATGCCATACATTATGACTACTTCTAAAATACACTAAAGAGTCACTTAACTTCCTTTTTTCTCAAAAGCAATGCATGCCATATACATGGTAAAGGAAGGAGGATTAAACTTTTATAGTCTGTTGAAAGAGTTGCCAGTATAACCACTGAACTCTTTAATTCTCTATAAACTGATTTACTATGAAGGATCCCACCCAGCAACAAAACAAAACAACCAGAACTTCAAACGCACAGAGGGAGGGAAGAGTCAGGCTTTCGGAACAATGAAATGTGCTAGACAGAGACTATGAGACACATATTGGGCAGCATGAGCATAAATTTATCTTCTCTACGGCCTGGCTACAGCAGCTAAACTGTACTGCGTTGTCTCTGCACAAGATACCATAGCATATCCCTAACAAGGTTTTACTTCATAATAAGTGGGTAAGGGGGATGACACCTAAGAATAGCCTTCTGACATATTGTCAGAATACAAGGCCAACAAAGTGGGTAAAGAGGCACAAAAGAACAGTTAGTAATTCTTCATTTTCACATCTGCTTCTACAGGAAGAAAGCGCAACCTCCCAACTTCATACAGGCCTCTCCATAACTCGCATTCTCAACCTGTCCAGGGTTTTCATTTCTCCTCTGCATTAGTACTATCTCTAAAAACTATCACTCAACTTTTAAGACTCTGCTTGCTTCAAGAAGACAGAGCTGACAGCTGTAAAAAAAGATAGTAAAAAATACCTCCTGACTAACATAATTTTACCTTTTTTACCTTTCAGCTTAGACACAGACAAACTTTGGGAGAAACCATCTCCAAACCAGGACTGAGAAAAGAATGTAGAGCTATGACAAGGTTACGTATTAAGGCACCCTTAAATATTGTTTATTTCTGTGGGTCCTGGGTAAGTGACTTTCAGATAGGGATCATAAACAATAATGTCACATACCATAGAGTACTGAGGTATAATACCATTCGCATCCCCATGGTAAATGTACACTGCTCCTATGTAGTTATCCTCCTTAGGCGCTCCAATGGCAACATCTGTAAAACAGTGCAGATTTCACAATCCATTCCACTAATCCAACTTTTCCCTAATTTTAGGATGCAGCTATCCATATGAAAACAGCTCCCCATGAAAAGATGATCAGCAGCTTATATGAACCTGGGTAGAAGGAACTTGTTTGATTTAATTAAGAGCTCATCTTAACATAAACTTTAAAAATACACAAACGCATATGAATTTGTACACAAATGTATGTGTCACATAATCAGATGTTGTTCCTAATTAGAAACATGTTCTTTTACAAAAATATGTCTATCAACCAGCAACCATACTCAAAAAAAGTGAATTTAGAATCCTTTTATAACCAAATCTTCAACCCATCAGAAGATCAGCTTTGTGAACAAAGACAAGACTGGCAAAATATTTACTGTTGCAGTACATTAAGGTTGGTTGAAAATCCAAGGCTACACAAAAAGGCTGGGTATATTAAATGGATAGGCAAGAATTAAAAAACAACTGCTGAGAGTGAATTTTCAAATTACAATTGATCAAATTTAACTGCAAACTCCTACAGAGAGCATGATCCCACCTCCCACTCTCCTCTCTTGGATCTAGTGACTATGCTATCTGCTAAAATTAAGCTTTTCACAATTGCTTCATACCCACAGACTGATCCAACTTTCTCTGCAGTCTCAGCATCACCATTACTGACTATAAATACAAGCAAGTACACACAAGCATATGCCTAGATGCAGAGGAAAAGCATGTTCATGATTTGTGATGGCAACCTGCAACGAGGCTGGGTTAGGCTTAATGGGACCACACTGTGTCCTGAGTGGCCTGGAAGAAATAAATCCAAGCACATAGTAAGTTGGCCTTTGTTTAGAAGTCCTTAATCTGCACTTCCAGAAACCAGGGCAGAAAAGGAACTCTCTTCCTAGATTTCATTCTCACAGCATGGAGTCTCACACTGATCATCCTGAGAATGGAGCAGGGGAAGAACAAAGCAAAAAAAAGAAATTAATAGACTATGTGTTATCAGGAGTGAGAAGCAACTTCTGAATTACACTTCCCAATAAGAAATGAGATTATGTCAATGAAACCAGAAAGGCTTGGAAACATAGGGAAATGATCAAAAAGAAAGAAGTCAGACAGGTTTCTGTTTTGTTCAGAGTGACAGTATCTACAGCCTTTTATAAGCCATGCAGGGAAGAAGAAAATACAACAGCAGGGAAAGCAAAGCAATGTTAATATGGTCTGCACGGACACAAACTAAACGAACAGCAAGGACAGTCAGCTACAAAACACTTCAGCACACAAATCCTACACAAGTAGATTCATCCTTAGGTTGAACCCAGATGCTAGTCAGGTCTGGGTAAGCAATGCATGCCATGCAAGACTGACAGCGTCACCAGCATTGCTCACACATGGAGAAACAGTCAGGGAGGAAATTACACTGACCTGGGAAGCCATCGTCATCAATATCGCCAAGGGCAGCCATGCTCTCCCCAAAGTGTGCATTATAGGCACTGTCACCATCCAGGGTGAGCTGCTCTTCCAGCACTCCCTAGCAAGCAAGAAATAAAAAAGAGTGAGGGAAGTGGTGCAAGCCCTGGATGAGGCAAGCCTTCCCCATGGAAGCTGCCCATGTGCTGTGGGAATGACCTGGGGCAAAGATGCAACCTGTCTCTTGCTCTCACTGCAGTCAGATAACCTGGACTCTAGAAATCAAATTTACTTGTGTTTTAAACCTTCTGGATTTTAATTTTAAAGGGAGAAGAAAAAACAGAGGAGTGCATGACTCAACCAAAATACTAAAGTAACTAAACAGTAACGCAGAGGTGTAATTAAATGCAGTCACAGGGATTGGTGAATCATGAAAGTTTACAGATGCCTAAAATGTAACAGCCCAGAGTTTGCTCTACTTGCAGATTACATCCAAGGACCAAAATCCCCAGTCCAAGTTTATTCAGCTAAACTCCAGCAAGCTAAGGAGTATTTTTCCCTAAGCAAAGAACATTTAATAATTGGATTTGAAAACATTTTAAGTACAGGACAGAAGGATTAAAGCAAAGTCCTTCAAAAGCCTTCTTAAATTAAGAATAAGGAAACATATTTAAGAAATAAGGAGACTGAGAAAAGTTGAAAATTAAGTAGCTTTGTACTACTGTGTCTTGAGAAGCCTTATATGGTGCTGGTATTTCTTGCCCACCCACATTCTGGTCAGATATGTAAGTTTTATTTTCTTACAGTCTTCTCTTCAGGGGAAATGAACATTTCCACAAGAAAAAAAATTTAGTACACAGTGTAAGTCTGTACCCACTTCAGGGTTGTTTTGGTTTTGCTCCCTCTGTGAATGAGAATAAGCTACTCTCTGGAACATGTACTAAAATCTTTTGCTCAGCTGCAAGGAGTTGCTGACTTTAAGAAAATTCCACATAATGAAATTGAAACAGAACAGAGAGAAGATAGGCAGGCCTGTATGTGTGACTCAATTATTTGCAGTTCTCACAGGAAAGTGCAAAATTTAAGTGTTTTAAATGTAGCATCATTATGCGTGCTTGTTTTATAACACAGTTTTCTCTGATCCTCTGCAACAACCTCTTAAGCAATGGTGCTTGCAGAATGAAACTGATGCAACGATGATTTTTTGTCTTTTCTTTTATATACCTTTTATATATCTTTTATGTATCCTCAGTGGTCTTAGTGTGCATAATTGTAATTCCTTAAGTCTGATAATTTAGCATAGTCTGGGTATTCTGTTAGGCCAGAAGACCAAACATCCTAGAGACCTCACAGCTGGAGGCCAGAAAGCCCTACACTATCTTGAGAAACAGAGGTCCTCTTTAAAATACATCCTGTAACTTAAGGCCCATCCAGGGGGGAATTCTTTGAGATGGGGAGATATGACACTATGTATTCAAGCCTCTCATTAAGGCATCTTTGTTAGATATGGTAATTTATAAGGTCTATAAAATTGTATACATGATCTATCAGGTGTGTGCATTTCAATGCATTCCACCTTGGCAAAGTGGTGCACCACAAGGGTCTTTATTAAATATCGAGGTAAAAACCCTTTATCCCTTAACTGTGTCTGGCTCTTAATTTTTAGGACCAAGGAAAGGCATCAAAACAAAGTTTAAAATGTCCACTGCTCAAAATAAAGCCCACAATCCTGCAAGCCATTGCTTGTGCAAGTAATTCTAACACTCCTGGTGCAGGAGCTTAAGAAACTCATACTATCTTCTTGATTATTTTATAGAAGATAAACATTAACTTATGTATACTCTCACTGTGAGCAGGAAATGTTGGCTGTCTGTTTGGCATTGTGGACCCTATCCTGAGAACCCAACAGCAACACTGCAACATAAAAGGTGGAACCTCCTGTGGATAAAACTGAAAAAGTAAAGCTCAATTAAAGGAGCAGTAATAAAAAAAAATTACGGCAAGAACACTTCTCAAGTTGCCTAAATGCTAGGACTTCTGGTGAATTTGAAGTCTAGCATAAATAAACACGAAGTTCACTAAATACAAGCCAATTTAATTGTAGTCCGTAACAACTCTACCTTTAAGATAGCAGCTTTAGGACCTGAATATTAAATATTTAATAGTATGTAAACAACCACTATTTTCCTATAAATAAAACATAAGAATGGCCTTGGTTAGCCAATGCAACAAAGTTCAGACTTTTCCAAGACTGCTGTTAGGTCATATGAAATCCAACAGTACCAGCTGATAAGAACCTCCCCTAAAATCTCTGTATGGGGCATAATGTAAAAGTAAAATTAATTCAATCTCTGCTTTCTCTCCTCTTCCTCAATCCTCAGATATTAGTGTTCTAATTTGCATTTCAGGTTTCAGTGACCACCCAAAACACAAAGGAAATTCAGTCAAAGCTGCTGACTCTTACTTGGTTTTGGCATCAAATCCACTTAAAGCCACAAATGCCACCAAGTTTCAACATACAACCAGAGACTGTCTCAGATCTCCTTGAAAGACTTACAGGTCTGTGATGAATTTGGGCTGGCATCTGGCAAACTACGATACCAGATGAGTCTTCCTGTGACTTCATGCTTCACTAGAGACATCCAGAGCCCCACTTACCTGAGACATCGAGTTTCACCATGCAGTGCTGGAAGGACATAAACACTACCTTGCCAGGGACCCACACACTCATCGCTTACCAAGTCACCTCCTGTGTATACTCACATTTCCTCTGTTGATATACACTGTGACTTGACCCTCATCTCTGATCTCAGAAAACATAGGTGCTCCAACCAGCAGGTCTGATAAACCATCAGAATTCAGGTCAACTGCACATAAGGAGGAGCCAAAGTAAGAGCCCATCTGTAACCAAGTTGAGTCACAACAAAGCATTCAGTATCTGCCCACACACAGCAGGAAATCATATAGGCGTGGTTTTTGTTTGACTTGGTTATTGTTTTAATTTCACATTATGATTTTCTGCTTTATCACTCACAAGCACTCCCATAGAGAAAGCTTTAGGAATAATTCTGGCAGAAATGAAAACACTTTACTATAACAGTGCATCAAGCCTGGATGTTTTATCAACAGAATAGAAGTTATACTCTGAGACATACTTAAGTGAGACACTTAAAGAGCTTTCTTAGATTAGCTTTTGCTTGTCAAATACTTAAAACTAGGAATGGGTGAAATGAGTTTCCCAAACCAGACATGGACAGTGATTATTCATGTCCAGTGCCAAACTTCCTTGAAGCTGGGTACCACAGATGCTCTGGGGATACCTTAAAGAAATAATGAAAGAAAAAAAGAAAAATAGGCAAGAGGCCATGAAAACAGGTATCCAAGACTACCTGTTGATTGTAGACTATCTTTCCCTATTCTATTCATATTAATTTGTATCAATCACTGTCAAAGGGAGTACTGGTTGTGGGTCTTAATCATAGCCTTTCCTCTTATGTACGGGCAGGTAAGTTGAAACAGAAACAAAGACTTTCAATGAAAGCTTTTCAGTTGATACAGAACTAATGTAAACCACTTTCAATTTCCACTTATTATTGCTTGATAAACTTAATTGCTTAAAATAAAGAAATGCATTAATTTCACTTCATGATTTTTTTATATGGGTGAACATTGAAGACTATCTCTCAGCCAGCACCCACATTACAAATTTCAAAACACATTTAAACACAAGAAGAAAACCAAAAGCAAGAATGATATATTTCATCCTTATTTCATTCACTTTTGCTAAGGTAAGACAAGGCATACTCTTCAAAACCAACTACAAATTATAGCTTCAAAATTAAAAGCTGCTTCAGCAGGAAACTGGGGAAGATGCCACTTCGTATTTGAAATTGAATGCTGTTTTCTACAAAGTAGGAAAAACTGAGGTTAAAGGAATAATTATTTATGTTCTTGAATGCTTTTTGCATTCCTCATAGCAGTTGTCTGACCTCCATGCCTGTAAGTTAACATTCATGAACCTGAACTACTGGACATGCTAGAAGATAGGCAGCAGCCACTCTATTCTATGCAGTCTGTAAGATTTAAAAGTTGATAAATATATAATAGAATGGTGATTGAAGAACAGCATTTCAGTTTGTTAATGCAGATTTTTGTGTTTCTGTGGGTTTAAAGTTGGACCTCAAATATCATTTGATTGCAGTTATTTTGTAGCTTAAGTTCCCTTGTGGATTTTTTGTTTATTTTTTTAATCCACAAAGGTTTTAAAAGAAATTTCTCATGGGTAAATTTCTCATGGGAAAGGAACAAAAGTTATGAAAAGTATTTTATTATGTATTCAGGCAGTTTTCAGGAAAAAGCTATTATTTACTTAACTGCAACATGGTATGTCTACAGAATGAGTCAGTTCACAGTGTTCATAGTTCAGGTAAGAACCTGAAGTTTGCAAGCTTAACATTTGTAACAAGGTACTGAATTTTCTTTTTTTTGGTCTGCCTTTGATTTCCTAGTTCAGTCTCCATTAATAAAAAAGGAAGGAAGAAACTGGCCTGCTGTTCACATCTGTCTACCAAGAATGTCAGAGCAATGAACTTTCACACCACTGGGGAGGATGTAGCATTTTGTGACAACTCATTTCCAAGCAGTGTTCATTGCTGAGCAGGTCTGGTTTTGCTTCTACCACAAAACAAAACAAAAAACAGCAACCAAACAAAAAAGGTGAGTTAGCACAGCCTTCATTTTAAAATTAAATTCTTGTTTGGATTTTAGAGAATTTGTAGAAGAAGATGCTAATGAAGAAGAACCCTAGAAGTACTTGAATGATGTAAATACTTGATTAGTTAAGTTTCATATAAGAGTAAAGCAATTACATTGAAAAGGGAAAGGTTTTGGCTAAGACCTGGAAACTCTGATGGCTCTGTTTATTAGGTTGAGGAATAGTCAGGAGCACATCCTTAGAGACATTTAAAACTCAACAGGGAAAGAAATTAACAAGAAGTAATCAAACACAGGAGATGCCCTGGATGAACTGGGAGGTTTTTCCTTTCAAGATGTCAGTAATTCTGCTAGTGCAGAAAAAGTAAATTTTGGGGAGGCCCTAAAATACAAGTCACACCACGCACCTACACCTGCTTGTAGTTTATTTCATTAAATTCAGTTAATTAACATTCCCTGTTCCAGGCAAGTTTTTTAATACTGCAACTGTGTCTTGCTGGGAAAAAAATAACACGATATAGTAACACTCCCGACCTGAGTATACAGACAAACACTTCGGGTCCTCCTGAGGGTAGCAGGTCTTCCCAGAGCCAAAAGCCTCCAGAAACCTTTTTTTTTCTGTATTTCTTCTCCTTCCAGAAGAACATAGGAGACCCCAGATAAGAGGTCTCATTTCATCACTAAGTTATTCCCAAATAAAGCATTTTTTGTTGTTACCTATAGGTAGATATACTGTCCATTTTGTTTCTCCTGTAACACAGCTCCAGTAAGCCCCCAAATGAAGAACACAAGCTGTTCCCCATTCAAACACAACACCACACTGGGAAAGCTAGATCTCACTAGCATTCCCTAAATTTCATGGAGAGGGAAGGCAGCTCAGCTTTAAGACAGCAGTCTGAAGAACAGAATGCAAGACTGATTTATAGTTGGAAGGGGAAATCATCATCTGTTGAGGCAATGAAACTGCTCCTCCACAAAACAGTGTAACTGCAATATCCCCTTGTCACAGCACAACACAGGAAAACAGATTGGGGCTTTGCATATTAAACTAAACTCCAGGTTACTGACATCTCCCAGTAACATCTACTAAAAGGAAATCTCTGCATCCAGGTTCACTTGGTGCCCCACAGCCCACATCTCAGAGGTACTGCTACAGTCACATAAAATTAAAGAGAACCACTATTACAATTTCCAGCAAGACCTTTTATTTCAGTCACATGGGCATTGAGCAGACATTGCAGTCATGACTGCTGCAGAAGAAATGGTATACAGCTGATCTGTAAAATAGGTTTAGCTCTTCTGGGAGGATAAGAAGAAACAGGGTTTGCTGGACAATTTATGAAGGAGTGGAATGAAAATGATACTCGGGGATGACTCTGCATTATTTCCCCCCTGTACACCCCTCCTAATAGAAAACACACATATATAAATGCTCACCTTTTTTCCTGAAGCCTGAAAAATCTTTATTAGAGATCCTGATTGTCTGTCCGTTCTGAAAATATAAACCTGAAAGGTGAAGAAAGAAAAAAAAATTACCAATACTAACTATGAAGCACTTGTGCTTTCTAAATAATAGCTAAATCATGATCATAACTATTGCCAGGATACAACTTCATGACCATTTTACTGGTCAGTTTTCTTTTAAAAGATGACACAAAGTTCTCCACTGTCCTGAAAAATCACAGGCTTGTCATAAGAAACACTTGAATACTATCTTGTTGCCTACTTTTTTTGGTACACTTATGTATGTGCACATGTGTGTATTTAAAAGCACCTAGTCAGGCAGCTTTATAAGTCTCAAACAAGTGGCATCTGGAGACTGTCTGGAAATACGTAGGGCAAAAGACTGAGAATGCATAACCCTGCTCCCCTTCCCTTATCTAGTATTCCCTTATCAAGAAAATGTGCCTGCATTGCAAACTTCATGATGCTTTAGCAACAGTCAGAGCAGAAATCCCAATCAGGCCACCCACAACACTTCCACTGTTTCTGTCTGAAACAATTTTTAAATCAGAAAACTATTCAAACACAGCCTACTCATTGCTCATTTCCACAGGAGAAACTGTTTAATCTGGAATCCTCAGGGATGAAAGTATTGATGAGACAAGTTCAATAACACATTTTGTACCAAAATGTCAGATGTGAAGTACAGGGCTTGTAGAAAGGGATTCCCTTCAACAGAAAGGCTGCTTCAGTCAGTCTTTGAGACTCCTGTGGCATTTGACAGGCTCCCTCCTAGCAGGTGCTCACACAGTTTGTAGGACAGAAGATCCCTTACTTCCAAGGCCATTTGGAAGAGCCAAGCACTGGAATGTAGTGAGTTATTAACAGGTGGTGAGACAGAGTTCAAAGCTGCTTTCAGTCAAGGACACAGCATAGGTTTACTGTGGACAATTGCTCTATATACACAGGACTCCCTAGCTTATGCAGTGGCATGTTTAGCACCGACAGCATTTGCCCAGTGTCTCAACTTTGAACCCAGTCTTAAATAATGACAATCTTTGTGACTTTGGAGAAATAAGCCAGTCTCACTAAGAATCTTTTCACTTAAGTGAAAAGGTGTGACAATGCTAATCACGTTCTATCAGAGAAGTGGAAAAGATCAGCTTATTAGAGTGTTCGGAAAGCACAACAGGACTGCTCGTAGTAATGTTCTGTATTCAGCACCTCTTACCAACACTTTGCCATGTGTTCCTGCTACCTGCATCCCATGCCAAGGGAGAATAACGTAAGCTTTTGAGACTAGAGCAGTAGTCTTTAAACTACAGAGCCAGCTGCTTTCTTCTGGATCTCTTACTGGCAGCTGTTTTCCCACCCTCCTCCTTGTAGAGAAATTAAATTTGTTCCACAGAAAAAACAGCTTGAAAGGAAGGTTCACTGCAGCAGCCATAACAGAGCACCCGGGATAAGGACACTATGTCTTTCTCATGCACATGTCCTCTCAGCAGCAACTGTGATGCTACTATATCCTGTATGTCCTAGTCATGCTGGATCAGGTGTAAGTACCAAGTTCATCCTCTACTTGTATCCCATTTTCCCCACTTGCACTGCTATACCCAGGACATGGTTACTATCAAAAATAATCTAGCTAAACAAGACAGTGTTCCTGGTAGTGAAGACTTCTCACTGTTTCTTATGATTCAGCTACAACTCATGTCACTAAAGAGCATGAGAGCCAAAGGGAGGAAGACGGAAGGTTGCTGCAGGACATATCTGCTCAAGCAAGTGGTGACAGCAGGTCCCAAAAGGATTGCATTTTGAAGAAAGAGAGACAAAAGCAAATCCTTTACATTCCTTCCCTCCCTCTCCCCACTCCCACTTTTTCCACCTTCGGTTTAGAAGAGTATAAGAGGTCACAGTGCTCACCCTCAACCAGTTTCTCCAACAGCACGTGGATACTCAGCACAGAAGAACTAGGCTTACCTAACTCACTAGCCATTTCTATCTAGCCATTCCCTTGTTTACATCTTTGGGACATTGAACCTATATATGCCTACAGGAAGATCTTTTTTGCTTCCTTCCTTATTAACAGACTATCACCAAGATTTCTAAGAACAGCTGGGCAAAAATCCAGACTCTAATACACTAAACATCAACATACGATGAAGTTTTAAAACGGCATCAAATCACCTAATCTCATTCTATTAGAGATGTTACCTTGAAGTAAATACCAAAATAGTCAAATGTGTGAATAAAAGAAGCAGAAGACAAATTCTCTTTTACAAGTATTTTCATTTCTAGGAAAGTTTTAAGTAATATCTAAATATAACAAATCCTAAACAAAAGCAGCATGAAAGAGATCTTGTCTGTGTCTCATTAAAATGGGTATTGTAAGGATTGGGTGGGAAACAGAGGGAAGAAGGGCGAAGGATGCAATGCATCAGGAGAGACAGGTTAAGAAATTTGACAAATTCACCAAACTACCTCATCTCTCCCCTGCTCAGTGCTCAAAACTACCCTGCAGACAAAAAACTCTTGTCTTCTCATACAGGTTAGAACTGCATCAGTGTCCTGGACTGAAAGATAAGTGTGTATTCTACTTGCCATCTATTTAGAGGTGGGGCAGTTATCTTCTGTTAATTGGGCAGTTTTCTTTATCTCTTCCACAAACCAATCCTCCCTCTGGGAAATATCTTCTCTTAATGTGCCATTGAGTGTCGCTGCATGACTGATAAAATTACATCATGCCATTGGGGAGATGCTCTGCCTAGTGGGAGGAGCCAAGCATTCCTTCTGGAATATCATCAGAGATTTGGGACACCAGAGTATCTAGCCTTCTCCCCCTGGATTCCCAGAGGAAGCAGCTGCCTTTTCCACTGGATTCCCAGAGGAGAAACCCTTTCCCACTGGATCTTCAGAGGCAGACTACACCCTTCTACAGGATCACTGTTTCAACAGAACCACATCTGCCACTCCAGGAGGACTGCAGCCACCATTTCAATTGGACTGCTATCAACACCCTGACCAACAGGGTGTCAAGTTGTATTCTGATTCTGTCAGTATTTGGGTTTTTTTTTTTTGTTTTTACTATTGCATTCGGGTTTTTTTAGGTTTTTTTTTAGTTTTCCTAGTAAAGAACTGTTATTCCTATTCCCCTATCTTTGCCTGAGAGCCTTTTAATTTCAAAATTATAATAATTTGGAGGGAGGGGGTTTGCATTTTCCATGTCAAGGCAGGCTCCTGTCTTCCTTAGCAGATACCTGTCTCTTCAAAACAAAATAATCAGTATTATATTTCGTGCACTGTTGCATCCAGCCACATTACTGTTTGATAAAGAGCCACACCTTTCCAATGCCTCCATCCTGGGGAGCTCCTCCTACAATATCAGTCGTAGTTGGCTGAGAGAAATGACCCGCTGTAACCGCATATCCTGAGTAGTAAAGAAAATAAATAAATAAATAACCATGACAGGAAAGAGCCTGAGAAATACATCAGCCAGACAGATCAGGTTTATAAGGCTTCACTGCTTAGGCTGCACCTAAGAGTTCAACAACCTTTCTGCTCAGGATGCACCAATATTTTGTTCAAAAGTTCATGGGGATGGGGAGTGAGAGTGCCTCCAGTACCCTTCTAAAACCTGAGACAAGAAAGCCATGTATGTGGAGATGACCAAGGGACACAAGGAGCTCATATTGGGAGCAGTTTGCCAACTCCAAGTCAAGAGAAAGAAGCAGTAAAACAGGAAAAGGCATACACAAAAAGAGAAAAGCGATCATATGACCATAAAGTATCATCTCAATGACCAACAGTCTCACTTGGATCAGATGGAAGTGTCCTCCTTTGGCTAAAATCACTGCCCAGAAAGGCTTAGAAAATCATGTTCCTTTTTGGTCAGGGGAGACAGAAGAGGAGGGGAGTAGGCAGAGGAGCAGGCAAAGAGATCAGAGAAGTCAATAGCTTAGAAAGATTTTTTCTAGGCAAGAAAAAAAAATGAACAATATATCAAAGAAAAAAGTGTGTATTTGAAAGAAAAAGATCAAAGATTCAACTTTATTTCATATATTAAAATAATGTATAATAACTAAAGATGAGTATGGTAGCTTTCCTTCTAAGGCTCTTTTGTATTTGCCTTGCTCTTTTGCTACAAATTATGAGGCTTTAATCAACATGGTAAACGCTATAATTCAAGTCTATCAGTGGCAAAATCTATTTATGTCTGCCAACAGGTAAACATTTACTCTTCATTTAGCTACCACCAAGTAGTATCTATAAAATAATGGTTTTTTAAATATTAAAGGTTAAGGGGACAATGAAAGGTCAGTGCAAGACTTTAGTCAAACAGTATCAAACTGCTGAAATGCCTTCGAGGTCTCAACAGTCTTAGTCACTTCAGATTAGGTGGAAGCCTTTAAATTAAGCATTTTAGGGACATTAGCTACTTTTAGAGCAAGTAAAACCAATTGAGTTAAAGGTATACCTATATCCAAACCTTCCACAACTTCCTTCAGTTGCCAGTAACACATTTAGATTGTATTATTTTTGTTGAAATAAATGCATCTGCAATACAAATTCTGTAATTAGTAGCTGCACCCATTTTAAAGGTATATTTAAGCAGACATGCAGCTTAACTAGTAACAAATAATGTGCCTGTTACAGGGCAAAGGTAAGAATGTTAAGAAGCCCACCACAATCCAATGTGCTGTTCAGTTAAAATGCCTTTTCTGTATTAGTCAAAAAAATTACAGCAAACTGTGGGGGGAGTGTATTAGAACAAGGAAAGAAAAACTGAGTATTTTGAATGCTTCTTTGCTTCCAGATAAATATCATTTTAATTCAAATATTCTTTTCACACATTTTATAAAAAATACATCACCATAGAAAAAAACAGTATCAACTTTAGAGCATTGAAACACATTGTTGGACAATTTCCTGTTCACAGTGAGCACTAGAGATCTGCTTACCAAGGTATGTGTACCTCCTGGCTATCACAGCATCATCATTCAGCTTGTAATATGTGTTGTCTGTGAGATTCAGCACTTTGACAGTTCCTGTCCAATAATAAGATCCTGGTGCCCCCATGATGACCAGTTCCTACAACAGAAAAAACAGAAGTGTGTGGGGAAAAGGGTAGGAGGAAAAAACAACAATCAAAACTTTACACATTAGCGGAGAAGGGACAAGATGTTTACTTAAAACACCAATAATAAGTCTATCTGTAACAACCTCCATTCTGTGTGCATTTGGACAGTATCCTTCCTTCTTCCCAAACCTGGAAGTCACTGCATACACCCCAGTAACACACTGCCCACTTATAGTCCACTTCTGCTCAGCTCTTCTGCTGCAACAGAAGACTTTCCTTAACCTTACTAACCAACAAGCTTATCCCTGCTAACATAGTTCACCAAAAAAATCTCTCTACTTGCTGTCTTTTCCAAACATCCTTCAGAAGACCCAGAGACAGAAGTACTTCAGCCCACCCAGAACCCATCACTCAGCTACAGATCATACCCTGATGCTGGCTGACATGCTATACTAATCAACCATGATGGAAGCAGCACAAAGGATTTTGATTTTACAACTATGAAGCTAAACAGCTGCCATGCACTCAACAAACAGGGTGTGTGTTAGGTGGAACATTTTGCCCAGCTCTGGCATCAGACACTCTGAGAGACAACCTGGCTATAGAGTCATCATAGCATCATAAAATGGCTTGGGATCATTATAGACAACCAGAGTGACTGAGCATTTTAAAAGATCATAGAAATCAGGCACAGTTTGATCCAGCATTTAAAGGTAGATGGTCATGGATAATGTTTTTGAGTCAAAATCTAAGGTACACTTACATTCAAGAGAAATTCACAAAATGTTGTCCCAAAACATCCAGCATCCTTGCAGAAAAACCTTGCTCCTGGATGTGGTTTTAAATACCTCCAGCAAGGGACCAAATTAAGCCTGAGGAGCATTAAGCTCAGGAAGTTCTCCATCTCCCAAGAAGACATGTGAACAGCTGCTTTCCTCACATCTCCATTCAATGCAAAGGCATGGATGGACTCCATCCTCGTGGGAAATTGCTATCATATCCGAGTCCCCTTCAGGTGACTGGCACCAGTCGAGGGGAGATGTAAAACAAGGGATTCTCCTGATAAGACTACAGGGACAGGAATGCAAAACCAACCAAAGGGCAGGATGCCCTTTAGATGCCCTTTAGAAATAACTTTTTCCTTGTTATGGGCCATACCTGTCAGGTCACTTACTGACAGGAAAAACTACCATCCACAGCACTGAATACAAAGGATTGCCTGTTTGACCCAAAAAGCCATTTATCAGCATTTCCTGCTGCCATCAGGTTGAAGTGATAAAAGTTCAAAGGTATCTTTTGAACTAGGGTAGCAAAGGAGAATTTAAGCCTGGGAAGAGAAACAGGCTGGGGAGAGCAGACAAGTCAGGAAACAGCTGCTGTTGGCTGAACATACAGTTACCAGACAGTGCCCTTGTGGCAACATTGCCTGCCATCCCAGTTTACTGAAATGGCAGAAGACAATTTCTGAAAGAGAAAACCTTTATCCTGTTTGTATCAGTCTGGACAATACATTCTGTAGATTAGTGCATATATATAATTAGGAGTGAGTATGTGTTCTTAAAAACTTTAAAATAAAACCAAAACAAACAAGTAAAAAAGCTACAACTCTGAAACATTAACCAAAAAAAAAAAAAAAATCCACACATAAGGGAACAAATTAATTCTTGACAAAACTGAAACATGGCTGATAGACTTCTGCCCAGGAAAGAATGTGGTCAAGTATTTAGAACAACTGTGGTGCATATATTCTACCACACTTTTTTTTCCTCCATCTTTCTATAACAAAGAACTGTAGCAGAACTGAAAAAAAGTGTTTATCTTCTGTATGTATGTGCATTATATTCACACACATGTACACATACATAAAATGAAAGACTTTTACATCATCACTTACAGTAGAAAGCTAATGACAGAGAAATACCTCTATGCAAGTTTTGGGATGTACATAATAAGAATATTCCCTGAAGGCATTTCCAGAGTCAATTAATTTATACTTGTATACAGACCTTGAGAGACACATATGTATGAACCACTGCACAGTCACCATGCAAGAAACAGACACCTAAAAAACTAGACAAGGCAGGAGGGTGTTTGCTGGCAGGAAGGGATCATTCTCAGCACTCAGCCCACTGTCCAAGCCATACTTGGGAATCTCCTCCTGGGACATGCAACAGGAGAGCCACTTACCAACCCCAAGCCTTCCATGCATGTGCCCCAGCTCACCTCGGTGAAGAAGCCTGCGATCCCTGCCTGGCATGAACCATGCTCTTCTCCATACTTCTTCTTGTACTCTGAATGGAAGAAGGGAAGAAAACAAACTGTGGTCATCTCTGGCACAGCAGACACTCTTCACCTGAGCCACCTGTGTTGCTACTCACACAGCCTGGAGAGACGCCAGCATGCAGGACTCCTGGGTTTTATCAGTGGACTGGCCACCAAGGTGCACCATGCAGCATACCCACCCACATCAGGGAGTATCGCAAGGAGCCAGCTGGGGAGAGAGGCCAGAGTGCTGCTACAGAGACACTAAAGAAGCAGTACCACAGCAGCCTAAAAAGAGCAGCAGCATCGCTCCAGTAAAGGTGCATTAGAAGAGGCTTCCATCTGTAGCAGATCACCATAGCTCAGAAGGGGGAAGCAAAAAGTGATGCACATGCCTGTGTGCCACGGACTCTGCACTAGGAGGTTTAACTCTCAGGCCCATTACTACGTCAGAGAAATAAAGTGATATTCTCCTACAATGACAGTCATCAAAGCTCACAGAAACATTTCTGGTGAGGATGCTTCAGGACACAAGTTCCAGGAAGAAAGCAGTGACTGAGGAAAAGCCATGTGTTTCTGCATGATCAGACAACAGTCTTTTGCAGGATGTTTAGATCTGCTGCTTTTCATGGCCACGTGCTCAGAGCTCCCAGTTCACAGGGAACCCAATCAGCACCCTAGAGCTTTTGTTTATGGATTTTACATAGCAATCATTTGCCCTCTCAAACCTGAGGAATTTTCACTTTATCTTTTTGATGATGAGGAAAAAAATATTTCTAGGAATATATTAAGTTCAGGGTGGGGATCAGGAAAAAGAGAAAAAAAAGAAAATCACTTTCTACCCTGCCCTAGTTCAAGTATTTTCATCTAGGAAGTATTAAAAACTTACAGCTGGATCAGAGCCTTTCCAGTTTTTCTCCAGAGCATAATTTTTAAATATCTACCATACTAACACTACTTCTTGTATATTACAGTAATTCATGTTCAGAAACAATTTACCATATAACCTGATAACTGTGAAACTTTTTTATACTTTTTTATTTTAAGCCTCATTAACTCATTTCTAAATGATAAAAATTATAATGAAATCAATAAGCAAACTGCGTCTGGAACCAAGCAAGTTCTTTTGGAGCTGCATTTTGTCTTATTGAAGATCAGAAGGAATTAATTATAAAAACTTGGCCTTATTGCAAAATATTTTATGTAGACATACGTACACACATAGACCATTCTCCCTTTTGTACTACATACAGTCTCTTCCTAAAATCATAAAGATGTTCAGAATTTCAGACATTTGCTGCGGTCATACCAGCTGCACAGGGAGAAGTTCAGTTGGAGACACCATGCAGAATAGAGACTTGATCCACAAATTAAAGTCCAAATGCCCAACACTCTTGGCCAAGGCAGGGTCCTGCCAAAGCGATATGCACCCCAGCAGACCAGAAGCACAGCTGGGTCTCCTAGTGGTAATGCATGACAATTCCACTGAGAACTGAAGCCCATATTAGCCCATAGCTATTCAGCAGGTGTTGAGGTTCTGAGTTGCTAACTCTCCACATACAGATTCTCCAGGTAGTATTTGCCTGGGGAAAAATATTTTTTTATCAATGTGAATTTTTTTTTTCATTAAGAGAGCCAAGGAGAGGAGATTCCTCCCTCCAGAATTTCCTGAAAAATAATTCAGTGCATGTCCTAAAAGCCCTGCATTCATTATAGCAGGATCCCCACCGTTGCATGATGTAATGAGGAAGGTCAAAGCCCATTTGGAATTAAATCTGGTGAAGGATATCAAGGCTAACAAGAAGGGCTTCTTCAGATACATCAACAACAAAAGGATACTAAAGAAAATGTAGGGCCCACTGCTGAGTGGAAACAGGGACCCCTTGCAACAGAAATTGCAGAGAAGGCTGAAATACTGAATGGCTTCTTTGGCTGCCTGTTTTGAAGTCTGGGGTGACATTTGCTTTCTTCCCGTCTTCAAACTCTTTGCTTCAGTCTACACTGCCAAAGCCATGACATTTCACAAGTGGAAATGTAAGCATGGAGGCCCAAACACCTCAGACATCAGGGCTGTTTGAGAATTTAAAGCTCTAGTGACACAGAGAAGAGATCAGCACATCAATTTCAGGGAGAATCAAGATAGATGTAGTCCTCCCCAACAAGCCAGCAGCCCACTACAGACAGACACTGGACTCCTGGATTTCTGCCTAACCCTTTCAGCACAAAACTACCCCTCCTTGTCTGCACCCCTAACTCCCATCTGCAGTGATGTACACCTGCCTCCACATCCAAGCAAGATTGCCTTTCACACATGCACCCATGGCCAAGGGGTGCCACTCATCCTAGATGGCCACATCCCAGCATCACAGACTTCTGTCTGCTGCCTAGAGCCACTCTGCCTCTCCCAAGCAATGGATGAGCCCAAAATGGATGAAAACCAAGATTCCTTCTACCTCACCTCCAGTGCATTGTAGTGACACCTGTCACTCATACAAGATAGCCAGCCAGCCAGCCATGAAGTAAAGCAACCAACTAGATGGAAATTGTGCAGTTATTGTATCAGCTCACAGTTTTTGTACACCTGAATAACAATCTTTGCATGACGTTAAATTAATTTGTTTTCACATAGCTCCAGGCAATAACTGCAGTCAAGGACAAATTTGTTGTTTCTATACTTTTTTATTCTTTCTTGTCTGCCTGCTGACTGCTGTGCATTCCTGTGATTACAGAGACTGCAAGCCATGAAACTGCTGCAGCAACAGCTGATAGCAAAGCAGCATGGTAAGACTGAGTGAGGAGGAGGTTGCAGCCTGTGCAACTTCGAAGATGTGCCATGAATAATATATACAGGAAAAAAGAGAAGAAGATGGCAGTAGCCAGGATAATCTCACGTTACAAGAGAAGTGAGACCGAGAGGAAGGAGTAATTGCATAAAACAACATACAAGCAAAAAGAATAAGCTTTGATATGTGACAATTCTGAAGGTAAACACCCCTGAACTTTTTCTTTCAACAAAAGTCTCTGCCAGTCTCTTAAGCAAACTTCAATGCCATAACATAAACTAAGCTACAGAGTACAATAAAATAATCTATCATCCTCAAATTTGTAAACTATCACATGCACTGAAAGCTTTTTGTTTCCTATCTTACAGTGTTTCACTACCCTAGAAAGAAACAGTAGTAATCTTTCTGACCTAGCATTGTGATACTGAGTTTCCACCACAAAGCAAGGATGTTTTGGTGGCTCCCAGACAACCAAACGTGGTTTGGACCTGTGGAAAAAATTACTTTTTGTTTTGGATGCAAGGAATATGAGCATGTCCTGTTCCCCTTATTTACTAAACAAAGGGACTCAGCCTTCCCCATTTCCACCATCAGTTCTTACCACAGAGGAGTAGGAAACCATTCCAGCTCTTCTCATCAGCTGGACCGCCTCTCACAGTACACACAACTATCCTTCTTTGTAAACCAAATGCATTGGGGGAATGAAGAGGCAGCTTCCTTTTTTGGAAAGCCATTAAAGCTATGGAAAGTTAACCAATTGAAAGTATTGCCTGGAAAACTGTGGCCCCATACATCAACTATACCACATAGGACATCAAGCTCATCTAAACCAGATTAGTTCCTACTCAGAGAGATTGTATTTAACTATTAAATTTGCTGCTGTGTTCTAATTATCTCTGAATTCCAAACTTCTGTCAGCCCTTTCAGGGAAGTCAGGCAAGAATAAGATGGATTGACACTACTATGCTGTTGCACCAGTGCCATCTAGTCAGAAAATTTCCATTTCCTCCATGGATGGACACTGACGTGCACTCAGCTGGCCTGCGCCCTTCACCTATCGAGGCTTATCACCTTAGCTGCACTAAAAACAAGGCTTCTGGAAGCAAGCATGCCACTGTCTACTGCTGTTTGCACATGGCAAAATCTAGAGAAGGTTGAGACACTGCAATCTTGTCAGGCAAAGGCATGTGTCCTAGTGCAGGGTTTGCAGCCACAAATCTGGTAGCCTCCCAGCAATGGCCACAGAGGCTGTCAGTGTAGAAGCACTTCAGACTCTATTTGCACTAGCCATTCATCAGTGTCAGCGGAGGAAAATTATTCTACACTCCTTCCAGAAAGTGAAGGAAAAAAAAGTTACAAGGATAACTGCAAACTTATTTCACAGTAAACCTTAAACAATTAACTCCTCTGTGTGATACACTGCAGCTATCTCTCTTGGACCTTGTTTTATTGAATTTTAAAGAATCAGGAGTAAACAAATGCAGCCATTCCTTGTGACACTGTGATTTCATGTCTGATGGGGCAGGGGGGCTGGGTGGAAATCAGTCCCAAACTTTCAATTTTCACTTTACCATGCAGTGAAATTAAGCCAGCATAGCACTGCATCAACCCTGCCAACTTTCCACTGGCTGCTCTACGTGTACTAGGCCCACACATTTCTATTTTTTAGCAATTCCTGGCAAATATCCCGTCAGATTAACAGCAGTTTTACTCCAAAAACATGACACATAGATAAACACAACTGATTTTTCTCTTCCAGAAACCACATCCCCACCACGGCTTCAGGCAGTGCAGGAGCAGTAACAAAGGCTCAGAGGCAGCCCCATTGGCATTCCTGCATGTGCACATTGTCCATAAAGTTAATATCAGATGATTTACAGTGTATGACATCAGTGTGAGGCCTTATCCTGATTTTGCTGACAGTAACAAGGAGAGCAGGGAGGCAGTGAAGGACAAATACAGTAGAACAGTACCCACAACAGGAAGGCTTACATAGCTTATGCATACTCTGCTGCACAGCAGCTAGCTTGGCTGGTACAAGCCCCTCATTATACATCAAATGACCAATTTCAGGGCAGGGAAACATCAATGCACAAGTGTATGCCATGTCCAAAAGACGTGAAGGTTTCCAATGGCACATTCCTAAGGAAAGCCCAGAGGGAGGTGAGGAGCAACCTCAGAGAGTGAGCATGAAATGGACACAGTTCTGCCACAGACCTGGTTTTACAGGCCACCAAGCTAGGACCTGGCCACTCGACAGCAACAGAGAAACTTGCCAGGACATTCACTGCCTTATCCAACTCGCTAATGCCAGCAGCAAGCCTGCTGCTGGCTGTTGCCAGCTGTGGACAAGAGGGGAAATGGTTAAAAGCAAATAAGTAAAATCAGAGGTCTTGCCCACAACAATCCCTGCTGTGTTTTGTCCTCCAAACTCACCCACTTCCTCAGGCTCCTACAAGAAAGAAGTGAAAGAAAGGAGGAAGCAAGGGTGCTTTCCCCAAAACCTTCTTCTCAAGGCCAAGAATCTTAGGAGATACTATATCTTCTACCTAACAATATATTTGTGCCTACAGTTTAGTTAATTGCTCTTGGCCAAGGAGACTCTGTCTTCTGAAGTCTTTAAAAAATGGAAACATGATATAAAAGCCTCACATGCACTAGAGAAGGAGAAATTAAAATGATATGAGATTTTTCTGCAGATGAGATTTGGTGCAGAACCAAAAGGCACAGCCATCCATGGCTCAGAGCTGGAGTCCTTCCTTTGTATCCACCTCAAACCCAGACCTTAACACAGCAGCAATTTAATAAAAATTGTTGCAGAAGTACCCTGAAGTGAGGAAAGTAACCCTCCTCCCTGTCCCACATCCCAATCCTCTGATAAATGACAATATAAAAATGGGAGTGTTTCCGTAAGATAGGCAAATTGGTTCATGATTGCAACATAATTCAGGATTTTTATTCCATGTCACAGTGAAGCACAAAAGGCCAAGCTTATAGAAATATCTTCTCATTACTTACCAAAGGGGAGAGCTGCTGCCTCAAAACACAATTCAGAAACTTTTTATTCCTCCAGTAAAGTGCAACCATGCACTTTACTAGAGGAATAAAAGTCACAGAACCCAGTCATTGTGCTATTCTCCCAACTTCTTCCAAAACCCAACTGCCACCACAGCTGGGCCACAAGGCAGCCACATGTTTAAAAAAAAAAAAAATCAGTACTGAAGATTACTGTAGTATTAGAAGCATAGCAAGGGACATTATAAGCTCCACTCCTGGTCTGACTCCTTACCTTCATAGCAGGGCAAGAGTTTCCTCCCTTTGGACTGCAGGTCAGGAGGAATGATGTTGCAGAAGCCATGGGGCAAGATGTACTCTGTCTCATAGTAGATGTTTTTCCAGCGGTGTGCACAAGCCTAAATAGATCATATAACATGGGTTATTGGCCCAGAGTCACAGGAGATCACTCCAACCGAGGCAGAGCATGCATGAATAGGACCATTCAGCATCACCTTCACCCCACAAATCCATTGTACTCTCCTTACATTCCACTGTTTCTAAAGTATTTTCTCATTGTTAGCTTCTGCAGCTCAGGACATTGTCTGACCTGGCAGCTCAGATCTCAGCCTTCACATGTGTATAACTAGGAAAACAAGAAATCTCAGAGCCATGCTGGAAATTTCAAAATCTCTGACTGTGCACGAATCCTCGCAGACAGCAAAGCTTTTCTGACTAAAGATGCACTAACACAACCTAGCAAAAGATTAAAAACAGGAATAAAGACACTGAGAATACTTAGAAGGTTAAACTGCCAAATAATGCATGTGTGAGTCAAAGGTTGGTTTCCACTTGGAAAAGCAGCTCTGTGTTCTGGTGACAGATATGCTGAGCTTTGCTTACAGTAGTGAATTCAATTGAAAGTGCCAAGGATTTTGTAGCAACAAGAGTGGCAACATTAGCCAAGGTGCAGACAACCTGCAGAGCTTTATAGTGAAAAATGAAATCATCCTGAAAAACAGGACTCACCAACACTTGCTCAGTACAACTGCCACACACAGGCACACATGCAAGCAATGTAGACCCTGGTTCACAACTTCTCAGAACCCATCTGCTCCAAAAACTAACACTGCATTGCTGCCACCCAAACCACAAATTGGCTTCTGCTCAGGATTTATTTGGAATAAAAGAAAATGGAATGTGAAACAGCAACGGCTTTGAACTTAGCACATGCTAGACCGTATCTCCAGCTGGTCTGCATCTACACTGAAATCACTGTAGATGTGTCAATTTATATCATTTAAGGCTTAACCCCACGCCAACAGACCAAGCCTCTATGCTACAAATATCTCCCCTACATGCCTTCAGCTTTTCCTGGAGGGTTTGCATCAACCCCCTTCATGAATCCATATTTGACCCCATCATCCCCAGATGAGAAACCCTCTTGTCTTCCATTTCTTGCTACCCCACTTTTCTGCCTCAGCACCTCAGAGCTGCTCATGGGAGCATCTCAGCATTGTTAAAAATTATATCCACTCATAAAGCAGACACAGCTGTATCACCTCTCCACCAAAGGACATGGGAAGTGTATCAGACACTGAGAAGCTCAAAATTCAACCTAGCCATCAACAGATTTCAATATATTAATGTCCAGAAAGACATAAATAGGTAATACTACTCTCAAAGAGCAAAATCAGTTGTGCAAAACCTGCTCTACTGTTAGCAGTGCTACATCTGACATTTATTGCTTTCCTAATTTCCTGTGCTCAAGGAGAGGCACATATTTCCACATATGGCTACCACAGAGAGACAGTGAAGAGCTCTGGGAGATGCAGAAAGCTTTGCACCACACTGCATTCTGCAGGCTGCCACCTGTGATGCAAAGAATCCTTCTGAGGGCACTCAGCTCCACAGCCAAATGCATGTGAGAAGTACAATAAAGAGCAGCTTCGGAGACTTCTGTATGCACTTTAAGGAGGCTCAGTTATGATTTCCATCCCCACGCAGTACTCATTCAAAATTCAACAGCAACAGATAACCAACATGCGAAATGCTCATTTTCAGCAAAACCAGGAAATAGTTTCTCTTCTGACGGATCTGTGCTGTGAGCACAAATATACACATACACAACCCTTGCAAAGACAATGCCATAAAGACACATACCATTGCAACTACAGTCAAGTCAATCCCAACTCTGGATACAAACTCAAATGGAAACAGACCAAGAGTATTTTTTTTAAATTTTGGAAAGATAAAGGATTGTGGTATTATAAATTCCATGATATTTTATATTTCAGAAACTGCAAGACACTCACATAAATTAACCTACTAATCAATCTCTCTCAGAAGAGTACAAACAATAGAGTCAAGGGAGAGCAGCAGCATTTCATCACAAGCAGGTGGCTTTGCTCAGGAGTGAGGTGCAGAAGCCAAGAAATACAAAACAATACAAGGAGAGAAAAAGGTGCTGCTGAGTAAGAAGTATGTTCAAAATCAACTGGAGGCTATGGGCTCATTCTAGCAATTCTGGGCACACTTGAACCAATATGTTAAGTCTTGGGTTAATGACTGCTTTTCTGTACCTTCATCATGATGTGTGTTCAGGTACACTATAGCTCACCATTGACTGGCTTAGTCTGTAAACCTTCAATGGATGAACTCTCCTTGGCTACCTGAGTCAGTGCTTCCTGAGACTTCCCTGTGCCACAGCTATAGAATTTGACATTTTTACAATGCATAGAAGTCCAGCAGCTCCTCTTCCTCCTCAAAACTCATTTCTCTGCAGCCAGACAACCAGCACATTTGTCTCCCTGCCACAACACATCTGCTTTTGTTTTTTCTGTCTTCTCAAAAGCATTTAGAATTGATTACAGTTCACTGTCACTGTATCGTTCAGTGTTGCCAAGGCAAGGTGCTGTGGCTACAGGCTTCCTTCTCTGGCAGCAACAGTACATGTCTGAAGAGATCTTTGGAACACAAGTGAGTCACCTGAATTTGAGGCAATTGCAAACAACTGACAGCCTATGCACCCGATTTTAGATGGCCTTTACAGGTAGTCCCCTGTGCAATAAGGAAACCATCAGCATACTTTGGTGCTCAGCAGCTGCTGCTGGGGTACAAGTTCCAGCTCTACCACAGAACAAGGGAGAAATGATGCAAACCCTTGAAGCAAAATAAAATTCTTTTGAGCAAAGCAAGATGAGATACCTATTGATGGCCGACACTGCAGTACTGCAATATAATGAACAGGCCATTTCAGAACTGCTGACACTTGGCTCTTTTACATATTGTTGCAGCCACCAGCTTTGCTCCACAGGAAGAGCAACACAATGACAGAAGTGGCAGGTATTTAGGAAGAGCAAGACTGAAGGATGTGGCTTATCTACAAATCACAATGCAACGTCCCTGGTTCCTCTCCCAACGAAAGTAAAAGGAGAAATTTTACTGTTTCAGTTTGGAAAGAGTGGGCAATCTCAGATGTATTATTGCAGTACTGAGATTAATGCAGACTGACTGATAGTATATCCAAGGACAAGAAACTTTCTTATTTAATCTTACTCCTACAGTTGTTTATATCCTCACTGTTTGATGCTTTACTATTTAATGCATCACACAAACACTAAATTCTGGTTTAGTAACATCCTGGCACAATATGGACTCAAACACAACCTACCTTTTACCAAATATCAGCTAAAACCCTCTGGCATGCTCCTCACCTTCCCTACTGCATCTTGCCACTGTAGCTGGTACTCTTATCAGGCAACTGGGGAAGGCTGATAAGAAAAAAATTTAGGCCACTAAGCAGCTACAAAACAAAAGCATCAACTTCTTTGTGCAACCCACAATTAAACTGTGTGACTAGTTAATCTAACATAGGATGCCAAGAGCATGAATATTTCACACAGGCAACTTGTTTATGGAAAAAAAAAAAACAACAACAAAAAAAACCAATCCATCCAGGGCTACTGACCAGAAAGATATTACTCTATATTACTCTGACTTAAAGGAATCACTGGAGAGGATGCAGTAAATAAGAGCTGTAATGTCTGACAATATAGACTCCACACACTCCTAACTAAAGAAACACACTCATGTTATCTAGCAATTATTTAAAAAATTGGCAAATACAGCTATGACCACATATTCAGACACATCTTCTCAGAACACCAGTTTTTCAAATGGGCTTCAAAGAAAAGATACATTTTAAAGAAATGCTGGTCCTTAAAATTGGAAGAGCACATGTATTGAAAACCATCTGTGGGAAAATCACAAATCACTTTCAGTAAAATGTTCTCAAAACAGAAAGCAACAATGACCTGAAACATCCAGGTAATTTCCTTCCACAAAGGAAACTGTATGCATTAATTTCAGGCTCTTTTTACATACAGATGCATAATCAGTAGTTTAAGACTTTGGTGATAAACAGTAATGAGAATTATATAATTAAATATTCTCAAGCATCTGGACATGGTCTATGTGGTGAGGGGCAGCATAACCTTGTCAGATGCCTCGATTAAGATTGTTTTAAATCAGTGTCACTTGTGGAGACATTTTACCAGCCTAAGCTGCACTGAAATAAGCATACTACCAGCTGTGTATTTTTCTTTACCTACATTTCACTTTTAACCTGCTTCATGTGTGAAATTTCTACCTCCTCAGCCCTAATCCAAAGTCTATCCCCTCAGCCCTAATCCAAGACCGCTCATGCATCCACGTCTCTCACCCTTGTAGCCTTCATTCAGCCAGCCAGCACACAGCTTGGCAGTTGCTTGGCTTTTTGCCCCACCAGCATTCCCTTCAATTACTGCTTCTCTCTAGGGACATGACCCCTAAGCATCAGCTGCAACCTGTTTCCCTTCAAACCAAAATACACAAACCCATTATTCTTAAAATATAGTTTTGACAAGAAATTTAGAGTTGCCTAAAAAAAAAAGTATGAACAACCTTCTAAAAGTTAATTAGGATGAATTTGTCTATTTCAGCCTGATGACCAAACAATGAAAAGGATGCTGTCTTTCAAGGGTAGTGTTATCCTGATCAATGCAAGATACTCCTCAGTTGTCACACCCAACTAAGCACACATACAGCTCAAGATACACCCTGAAAATATGAACTGCTTGCACTAGCATGAATGCTTTAATTTTGTCCTCCGTTGTATATGTTTACAGTGTATTTTATTTATGCCACTCTTCCTCCCCTCCTCCTCTAGTCCTGATCACATTTAAAACATCCAAGAAAAGTAAAGTAGGCCCTATCACACTAACAAGGTATATACCAAGAGAGACAAGGCGAAAAAATACCACAGTACTGTGACAGAAAAGTATCAAAACTTGCTCTCCCACAGGGAAGTCGGTGCACAAGGATTTGGGGCATAAGCACCTGTACTCTAAGCACATATCAAAAAAAGTCTTTGAGGGAAGCGGGTTAGTCCTCTTGCCTTTTACAGGTACACTTTCACAAGATCTTTCTCACTAGCAGCTTTTTGACAGTTTGATGTTACATACAAGGGCAGTTCTCTATATCATAGGAAAGATGGGGCCAACTGAAAGTTTCCTACTCACAAACAGTGCTGTTTAGAACTAGACTGCTGTCAGGGTTACCCTGATACAATCTTGACATTTGCCTGCCACATATATTATGGACAACATTTCTTTTTATTTCTGTTAACTTCCCTGCAGACACATTCACTTAGGTAGACAGTCAGAACCCAACCATGGATGTACATACAGGCAATAAATGTAAAATCATAATGTAAACTACCCACGCATTCTAGAAAGGGTTTTGCCCAGGACTCTTTACAGTATCATAGGAAAAATTTTGCAAGGAAATATTGCACATTCTAAGGATTGCATCTGCTCTCCTTGTCCTGTCTATGTGCATAGTAACCACACTGAAAGCAGTAAGTCAATCCATACACAGTTAAGACATCTCTATTTGCAATTCTTCTATCTTGTCAATAATTTATATAGGAAATTAATACAGATAAATGAAAAATAAGGTCACAAAGAGCAATTTACATTTTTCCTTGTAAGTTTTGAGACAATTTATTTCCTTAGAGACAATTTATTTCCTTGAGACAATTATATTTCCTACATAAACACAAGCAAACTACAAAAAGAACAAATCAGTAGAATAACTCGCATGCAAAATGTATTTATTCAGTTCAAAGATATAAACCCTCAGATTTAGGAGGAAGTCCTTGGCTGACACAAGTCAGGTATGATGGCTTGGAATCCTTGCTCTATAAATCACATCTTCTGGCTGAGGCTTACTTCTTGAAGAAAGGGACTACAGAATCTGCTGCCTCTTACTTTAGACTCCGTCAGTCACTGCCAAACACAATCCTGACATGCTTAGTCAGGCAGCAGCTACATTTTTAACGAGATCAAAGAATAGTATGGACTTACCAGCACACTTCCACCAGCCTTTGGCTGTCTAGCTAGGCTCACACCCATCCATTCATCATCTCTGTCTTCCTTACAGGTCTTTCCACAGAGCATGCCCCGAGAATTGCCTACAGAAAAAAAGGGAAACACAGCAAGGCAAGGAGAAATGAGTTTTAAACACCTACCAAAAAATCCTGACAAGAAAAGAGACTGCCCATCAAACATTTGACAATGCTTTTCTTTCCCCCTGCATCCTGATTATTTATTAGTTCTCGAATGCATTAACTGGGGCAATGTTCTCACTCTTAAGCGACACCATACACACAAACAGCCGAGGACACACCACAGCTCTACTTAAATAAACCATCAAACCAACAAGTCAATGAAAGAGGTATCAGATTGCAATCTTGAAAATAAGATCAGGGGCACTTAAAAAAAAATGAAGCTGAAATCTGTAGTCCCATCAGGCAGCACTCATGAATCCATGACAATTTACCATCTGGTAGAGGACAAACCACTTAGCCAAAACACTGTCTTAACACATGTAAGCTACATAAACAGAAATTCTACTTAGTATAAGTACAAAAATATGAACAACGCCTTTTTTTTATAGGCAAAAAAAGCAACATGTCACCAAGAAAACCAAAATATTAAAATGGTTCATTCTTTACCATCATTATCCAGCAGGAAGTTTTAGATCGTAATTTTACTTTAGGCCTCCATCTGCCCCTGCCTCAGACAGTTCATCAGAGTAACTGAAGTCAACCTTGATCCCATGCAACGGCATACAAGCAGTCTCACTGAGACCACTTCAGTACAAAAAGTAAACTCAAGCGTAAGAAGTACAAAAAGTAAACTCATTTGCTGCATTATGAGGGAACCCATAGATCACCACATTACTAATAACACCACATATCGTGAGCCTATCACTGCATTTCCTGGGGTCATCTTATGCACTCTGACTTCAGCATTGCCTGGAGCTGGCAGTAGCACTCCAAAACACTTACACAGTCATCAACATGCTGAAAAGTCACACTGAAGCAGATGAAGAAAAGACAGAAGCTTGGGTTTAGCAGGGAAAAATCTACATTTACCTGGTTACTCCCTGGAAAGAGCAAGCAAGGTCACTGAGATGACACCAGAACCACTGGGATGTTATTTTGTAATGCTGAAGAGAATATGACACTTTTGCTAACAGTGTTCAAAATCCATTGGGAAAGGCTGATGGCTGCCTCTCAATATTTTGGGGCCAATTTGAAGTTGGCAGAAGGACTGCTGGCCATGAGGTTTGGATTTTTTTGGTTGCCTCCTGCTGTCCCAACATCATAACTACCCACCTCTCCCCATATCCAGTTCTGTGCATCTTCTGTCAGGGTTGGTATGGACTCGACATTTAAACACTGCTCCTGGGGACTGAACAGAGGTGCTGTATTTAGATTCTGCCTTGGGAGCACCAACCAAGACCCTGGAAACCAAAAACAAAGCAAAAAGTGATTCATTTCAGAAGGAAAGGAAAAAATCAACAACCACCACCAAGGCTTACATTGCCAGAGCTTCACCAGCAAAAACACTTTTCTCAGCAACCTTGTAAAAAATGACACTGATTCACAAACTGAAAACACCACACACAATAAAGGCATTTCTCCACAGTGAAGGCACAAGTATTTTTAACAAATTAAATTTCCATTAGGATTGTACCATATTTAAAGTGACACACCCTCACTGCACACCTCCCAAAGGCTTTTAGGATAGCATTAGGATGCACAACAGCATCTGTATCCATTTTTCCTCAGTTTTAGCTACATCAATCCAGAACTGATACACCCACAAGTGAATAAAATCTGAACCTCCTGCTGGCTGCAGTCCTGCCAGGCAGCCCAAGATTTGTAAGCTTGTTTAGAAAGCGAAGGCACCTCATTCTCAGTACATTTTATATAATTACATCTTGAAAAAACAACAGCAAGAAATCAAACCAACAATACAAGCATTTCTCTACCACAATTGCTATCAACCAACATTTATCCTTAAGGCTGTGAAGACTTTACCTGGACTATTTATCCCACATGAGATCTATGGTTTCTGGGAAGCACCAGTGGCCTGCTCTGATCATAGGGTTACACTTGAAAGAAAGATGGTCAGCACTTTTTAATCACTTCTGCTAGGATCTAGTTAAACTCTTTAACAACCTGGCTTCTATCTTCTCATGCCCTAAGGGATGCTTTTTGAGAAGGATTACGGAGGAAGCACAAGTATTAAAGGACAAGTATTTAATTGTCTCCTCACTAAAAGGACAATCTTTCTCAAGTGGTTGTGACCCCAGATCTGGGCAGGTGAGGAGGAAGAAGGAGGTTAAGCAGGAGGAGGGCAGCTCTGAGGAAGGCGGTGGGGAGCACCAGGTAGCTAAGTAACAGTTCTGCAATTCTCTTGTACTGTCACACATGACAGATCTTCTGAATATAAAAAAATCCTCACTAAAGTTTAGCCCAGGGCTGGAACTAAGGGCGACCATCTCTAAAAGGCTAAGGCTCCAGAAGTCCCCTGTGCAGACCCAAGCTGCTACCTGGGAGGCAGCAGCTGACTAAGGAGATATTGCTCTTGGTTTAGCCACTAAAGAGCTATTAGTGCAAAGTCAGTCTGCATACACAACTCTCCCACTCACAGATGGTCAGCCCAGCACCAACCCCCAAATGGATGTTTTCCCTGTTTCTAAAAATTTTTCCTCATCCTCCAATCTAAAGTTCCATACCAATCACCACTCATCATCACCATCCCAGTACACACAAGGAAGCCCAAAGCACAATGTGTGCACTTGTCCAGAGTCAACCAGTGTCATACAAAAGAGCTTCTCCTGCATCAGAGCGTCACCTATACACAACAGGAGCACATTTCCACTCCTGACACACTGCCCCGGATGTTAGATGCCACAAAACTGTCCTGTGGCACTTGATACATTTACAAAAATATGAGAAACCCTGTGTTAAGTGACCATTTTCTCTGAGGTTTTATAGGCTAAACTGTTTCATTTGGAGAAATTTGATGGAATTGCACTCTTGCACTCTATAACACACATCATGCTTTCACAAGTGAGGAGAATTAATGGCCAAAATAGTTAAATTGCTAAAACCTACAAAGGCTCCACACTCGGGGAGCAAGTGCAAAAGAGCTTGAAAACTAGCTCTAAATGGAAATCCTACTAGGTAGGCAGCAGATATAGAATCAAATGCCAGTCACTTCCTTTACACAGGCAATGAATGCATAACATTCACTTATTGACATTCATGATATCTAACAAAAATAAACATTACTAGCTTAAAGAGTTATAAGTTCAAAGTGCAAAAGGAAACACCATGTTTCTATGACCTGTTATAACAGGTCACACTGAACTCCAGTTCAAAATAGGTTCTGCTCTAACCTAAGAAAAGTAAATATGATTTAGCAACTAGTGCACAAGATACCTTGGGTTGCAACATGAAAGACAGAGACAATGGAGACTAAATTACAAAGACTTTTCATCTCTCTTTAAAAAGATGAATGGGAAAAATTGATAATTAACAATTTGAGTAGGCTATTGGTACAGATAATATTGCTGTCTTGAGCAATTATACCTTTCAAAAAAAAAACATTCATTGCCATTTCTCCATGTGGACTGAGCAGAAAGAAACACCTAGCAATGTGTGCCAATGGCAAATTTATTTTGGATTGTCTTGAATGTCCATGCATTCAAATTTGATGTTTCACATATAGCACACACTAAGTTGTCTTAGGATCTTGTCTCATTCTCTCACTCTTGCACCTAAAACTCAGCAGTTGAAACCTTTGTAGAGCTACTGCTTCATCTAGCATGATCCATGTTCACTCATGCCCTAAGATGGTTACCTTCAGGGAAACAGGAGGTTTTCTGTTGGTTCACATGCTTTTTCGTTGGTATTTGTTACATACTAATTACTTTCATTTTATTCAAATGTTTGAGACTGGAATATTTTGTCAACAAGTAGACTTGTTTATTCTTTCACTAGCTTCTGTATGTAATGCCTTAACTGTTGTAAGGAAGTGACCCATTTAACTATCATGAGACTTTTCAGTAGACCTAGATAGACAACTCATTTCCACCTAAATACTTCGAGACTCCTGGAGCAAAAAAACTCACCTTTTTATATCTCCTCTACATATTTAAAACCCCTTTGAAATCTTTTACAATGTCTATGAAACGGCACTGCAATCAGAGAAAGTGTTTTTTCTCTGCTACTATATTAAATCAGAAATACATTTCAAAACAAAGTCTTGGAGTCTAATAGAGTCTTCTCTCATTTCAGTGCTGTGGAGTCTTGCCTGCCATAAACACAGAAGATGTAAATACAGACAGAAGAAGTACAACTTCACATATTCCAAATAGTCTAACCAGCATTTGTTTAAAATTACTGATTTTTATGGTACAGATTTCCAATGCTACTATATGACTACTTAGGCAGTCGGCAAGCAAATACCAGCAGCTCTCTGGCCTTTTGCCAAAAGGCTTACTATGTGAGTAATACTGTCTGCAGAGATTATTGATGAGTGCAGGTTCTCACCACAATCATACTACTCTGTGGGAAGCCCCTAGAATATTAGTGAGTAGCTGCATGAAGGTACCTTGAACAGGAAACCCCATCAAGAGAAAGAGGTTACTTTCTATGCAGAAAGGAAGAAAACCAGGAACAGGAAGAGGGGAGTTTGGAGTCATTTCAGCCATTTTCCTTGAGGTGTACAGAAATCTGTAAGCAGCAGCCTCATCCCATTGCTCTGTAAAAAAAAGTATTGGGGTTTAAACCAAAATAGGGAGCAGAAAGCAGAAAGACCACCTAACCTTCTCTTCTTGCATTCATAATCAATGACAAACATCTTCATCTGTATTGAGAAAACTATGCAGCTGCATGGCTGGAAACCATGCCACTGAAGGAGTTGCAGCAGCCAATTTTATTGGATGACAAGAAGCTTTCTTGGCCACAGAGAAATTCATACCTCCTTAAAATTACTTCCTGAAGAATAGAACGATCACTTCCCTGGTGACTGACCCTCAGGACATACAGATTTGGAAATTAAGTGTTGCATTTAACAGAAGGAACAGTGAGGAAAAGTGCAGAGCTGACCAATGGCTAGAGAGATGCCATGCACATTAAGCATCAAGCCTACAGCACATCAGCAGTGATAAGACAACCACAATTCAAAGACTGAAGACTGTAGGGACCTCACCTCACTGCAGTGTTAAGTTCAGGGGGAAAAAAAATTAAATATCCTCACATACGACAGCTCATTTCAAAAGCACACCAGAGAAGCGTGCCCTACCATCATATCCCAGTTGAGTTTCTCCCCTTTAGAAAGGTCTCTGTTACTTGCAAAAAAAAAAAAAAAGTTACTTGAAATAAAAAAAACCTGTGTTTCATCCATCCATTACATGCAGAGCAAGAAGCAGGAGGGCTGGATGATCCATGACCAATGACAGCAAGCTCAGGTTCCTCAAAATTCCAGGGCAGAATCTACAGTATCACTGCTTAGATTATACACACAACATCCAGTCTCCACTGGGTCAGTCTGTTCCCACACCTTTGATAAATAACACAGAGAATAAAAATTTTCAGCTCCCCTAAAGTTGCTGAATAGATCTTAAAGACTGAGCTGGCAAAAAAAAGAAGAAAGGATATAAAGGTATACAAACGGGATGATAAATGTGACTGGAACCAGTGGAGAAAAAGATAAAAAGAACTACAGTGTTTGTTTGGGCAAGTTATGTAACAAGAAGCAATAGCACGTGTCCAAAGAAAAAGTTCAAGGAAAGGTCACCTTTAATATTGAAGCATTCTGTGCATACAATCACCAGAGACCCCCCCTCAGTAAACCTCCAGAACCATAAAAGGACTTTCAGAAGGAGGCAGATGCATGCAAAATAGTTCTAGGAAAGTGATGTTTATGTATTAGGCAAGAAACACATTTTAATGAATACATATGATTATGAAAAGTATCTTGTTGTAAAGTCTCACAACATATGCAGAACAAGGAGAGATCAGCTGAGTGTCCTGTGCAGATAAAGAATGCCTGCTTTCTAATGTTTCAAATTGTATTAGAAAGTTTATTCCATCCAATTTTGGATTGCCTTCCTTCTGAATGCACACAAGTTTACATGCATTACAACACATACCAAGCAGCCCAAGATGCAGATCAACCTTCATTATTTTGGCAGCAGTCCAAATTGGTGAAGAGCAGGGCTGAAGGAATGATGCAACAGCACAAAAACCAGACTCATTCTTTATTGTAAAACTCACAGCAGGACACCATGCAACTAAACTGACTTCATTACTTTTTCATGCCAGATTATTTTGCCAGACAAGATGAAATGGTCACCCTGGCTTGCTGAGAGATTTGAGGGTGTCAGCAAGAAGAGGTCATAAGGAAGGAAAGGGGGAGAGACTAAAATAACATCTTATTCATTTTAAAAAGAAGAATCAGAGATTTCAAATTATTAACACCTTTTATCTGGGAAAAAAGGTGAGTTGATTTGTTTTTCTTTTTTAACTGTCTGGGGTCATTTCTTGGTTGTTTTTTGAGTCCTTACTCCAAGTTTTATAATTATATCAGAGAGCAGAAGCACTTCAGCTTGTCCCTGCTCTAAATGCAACCAGCCACTTGGTTTCTTGCTGAAAATGGCAATGTTGGATAACTTATTGAACCTGTCAACATTTACAGCCATGAAACCCACTTAAGGAAGGAAAAGGAGACATTGTCAGAAATACAATAATCTCAGCATATCTGTGTTGAGAAACCTTTCTTGAGACAAGAAAATGTGCAAAAACAGCTCAATGGAACCATCACTGCAATCAACTATTGCAGAAAACATCAAAGGCACTGACTTTCTCCACTACTGTAGTGGTGGCTGAACACCCATTGTAATTCCTGCGTGCAGCAGCCCGACTATTCACATTTATCTGATGTAAGATTTCATCACCCCTCCCCACCTCCCTTTTTTTCATTCTACATGAATATTTGGCTCACATAAAGCCTGAAAGAATCACCAAACCCTGAACCAGTTTACTGGAAACCTACAGGCCTAAGGTAGGCAAAACAGACAGGTGCCTTTGTGGTCTTGGAAAACAAAGAGTTGAAACATGGAAGATGTGGCTATGAGAGATACCATCTTAATATGAATTGGTGACTATATATATACATATAAACACACACACAAATATGTTCACACACAGCAGCACACAGACAAGGCTATGGAAAACAACACAGTTCTCATGATCAGAAGTATATTAGTTGAGTATGAGGCCCACAAGCAATGAAGAGCAAGAGTTCCCTGAATACTTTCAAATGCTTGAGAGCATATTAACATATTAAACAATTTTAGATGGACAGGAGCCCTATCACAGCCTCAGATATGATCAATCACATTTTTGCAGACTCACATAGTGCTAAACTCACCGGGGAAGCCTTCAATGTCCAAAATATTATTGTCTAAAGTTAAATTATTTTAACTACTTGCCATTGCAGTGTACAGACCCAATGGACATGAGAAAACTGAAATCACAGCTTCTTCCTTGGGTATATAAAAGTCACAAGAAGAAACAAAAAAACTTGATATACAAAACCAAACAATAACCCTGACTCTTAAGAGGAGCTTCCAGTTTTCTGAAGAAAAAGGCTGCATATACGTTTAAGAGATTCATTATTGACCTTTAGGATACACACACACACTTTATGAGCACAACTGCACATAACACACTACAATCAAGGGGAGTATAAAAATACTCTTCTCCCAGCTTGTTATCCCAGTGTATGTTGGGAACAGGATTTTGAAGTACCCATGAAAGCAAACTTCCTGGTCTCACAATGAAAAGAGGAGCATTCCCATCAGTGGTGACAATCCCACCCTCATGATTTCTGACTGTGCTGATGCTTTCCATACTAAGCTGCTATAAACCATTCTGGGTGTTAGGCCTAATAACTTTTTTATTTGAAAATATTTAATGATGTTAGATGTTGGTTGGTTTGTTTGTTTGTTTTCTTTCTGTTGCCACAGCAAAGGCACCACAAATCAGCTCCATTAAAAAAAAAAAAGGAATTTACATAACTGGAGATTTTCGTTTTGAGCACCAGATTTCTAACAGATCCCTGCCTTCAGACAGATGCCCAACACTTAAAGTCCACCATGTTTCTAAATGAAGTAGGGATACCTCCAAGACTCCTCCCTAGTCTATCTTCCCTTCCAAAAATACCACACCAGCAGATGCTATATGAAGATAATTCATATTATCAATCAATGACAGATACCTACATGAGAAGCAACAAATTCTACACTTTTTCCCACCACACTGCAGTAGATCAGCATTTCATTCACACCATTGTGAATCCCTAGCAATTTGTGTTGAATAGAAGTTCCTGTCAGCCTTTGCATCCTTCATTGACTCCTGACCTAAGGTAAGCACTGCTTTAAACTGAGTTCTCTTCTTCTCTCAGGATGCTTTTCCTCTACGAAATCTTCTTTTAAGTCCTTAAAAATGAATGCTCCATGAAAGCCACTATGGAGAAAGGCAGAGCATATAACTACTTGTGAACTAAAGGATGTGAAAGAAATTCATTTTTAAAGAACTGTATGCCAGAATGAATACATTTATTTAAACCACAGTGCACCAAAGTTCCAACATCAATAGCTGAATATCTAAGTATAAAAAGATAAAGACATCTTTGTGGACGCTTACTGGCAGCAGTGGCTCCTACTCACATTAGAAGGGCACCAGATGACACCAGCTAGGTCCAATTAAGATAAATCACTTTTAACTCTAACAAAGAGCCTCTAACCCAGACAATCAACAGACCAATGCTTTTTTCAATCAACGGGAAAACAAGAAGCTTGCCAGTTTCACAAATTTTTGAATGTAGACAAACTTTCTTTCTTTCGCCTTCTTTTTTATTTTTAAGTTAAACAGACATTTCCTCTACGATTTGGAAGCGTCTCTTCAGCCTCCGAAGGAATTTGTTCCTGGCCAGGCAGAATGCGGGTAGTTTAGCTCCGTGGACGCTGAGTGTGCTGCTCTCGGTGGAGGTTTCCGCTATTAGAAACACCTCCCAGTAACACGGCAAAACCCATCATCTTTCGTACCCCGTGCGCTTTTCCGTACGCAGTCAAGACGGTGAGCTGCTAAGTATTGCCCGCGAGGAAGGGGGATCGAGACATCGGCCGCGGGCCGGCTGGCGCTCGAGGACAATTAGGTCACAATGCCAAGCGCCGGCTGCCAGCCCAGAAAGGACATCCCCGTTGAAACGCCTCCCAGCGCGGGGCCCCCGGCTCACATCAGGGAAATCTCTCGTGCACAAGGGGCGCGGAGCCCACAACTCTTACTCCAACGCATCCACACGAAAAGGTGGACCGAGTGCGGGGAGAGGCTCCGCAGCCCAGGGCGGAGGCGCCCCTTCACTGCCGATGCGAGGCTGCTCGGGTCCTGCCGCCCCGCTGCGGGAGGTGCGGCTGCCAGGAGGGATAGATACCCCGGCAGCGACCGCCGGGCCGCATCCCCGCCGCCACCCGCGCCCTCGCCGCTCCCGGGCACGCAGGGGCTATGCTACTCACCACCGCGTGCTATCATGGTAGTGCTGCAGCACCGAGTACCCAAAGAAGGAGCCGTTGGGACCCCGGAAAATCATGGGATGACCCACGTCCACGTTGTAGGAGCGCACCACGGCCACCCACAGCAGCGTCAACAGCACCCGCGCTCCGCGCTGCCGCGCCTCCGGCATCGTGAGAGTCCCGAGACAGCCGCCCGTACCGGCGCCGCTAAGTGCTGAACTCCGGCCCAGCGACCCCACGCTGCCCCCGGCGCCGACTCCAAGGTGGAGTGTCCGGGCGCGGCGCTTTCGTGCCCGCCCCGCGTCGCGTCTCGGCCCCGCCGCGCCCCTCCGCCTTGGCCGCCCGCGCCGGCCGTGGCGTCGGCGCCCCCTGGCGGCCCCAAGGGGTACCTGCTGTGCCGTGCCGCGCCCGACCCCGCCGCCCGTCGGCCCCAAAACGCGCCGCTCCCGGCTCTGCCGCCCGGCTCCTCCCGCCACGGCACCCGCGTGTGTCCCGCGCGGCCCCACAGCCAGCCCTCGGTGTCCCTCTCTTCCACGAAACTGCCTGTCAGCTATGGCTTTCTTTCATTTTTCCACCTACTCCCCTTTTCGCGCAGCCTCTTCCCCGTTCGGCGCCTGGAGGGGGAAGAGGGAAATCACAAAGTTTAGGGCAGAAAGACATGGAGGAATCAGTCCTGACTTCCATTAGTTTTAGGCTGTCAGCCCTGCTTGAATTTGGAACTCGGAGAGGAACGCTTCATGAGTGACAGATGAAAGATCTGATTTGCATCACGCCGAAATGCACGGGAGATTTTCTTGGGAAAAGGGAAGCCATGAGGAAAGGCAGTGTCTTTTTTCAGGGCAGCAGAAATGAAAATACTTCGGGTAAAAAAAAAAAAAATCAGACCAGTGTTTTCTGGGAAAAGTACTTCAGGTCTGAAAAAGAAGCAGCAACCTTTATGGCTAGGTAAAAGCTGAAAATAATTGCTCTGATACTTGAAAAGTTTGACAATCTGAGAGCAAAAATAATCAGTCAAACATGCACTAATAGATGAGCAACAGCAAAGGCAAGAAGATAGTCTACTCCAGAGGGTAAGACAAGGGTAATCATCACTCTGCAGGAGAAGGGGAGGGTAGTTAGGTGCTAGAAAACCCTTGCACCCACAAAGCCCATCCTTTTATTAAAATGAAAAGCAATACATTTTAGGGCTCAGGATTCATGTGTTTAGATGATTCTTGAGGCTCAAATCCAGAATCTCAGAAGATACTTAGTTCCTCACAGATAATTATGACTTTCATATATTTCTGTTAGCCTTGGCTTTGACTATTTAATTCTATGTACATTGCTCATATGTAAGAAGGTGCACCAGGAGAAGCAGAGTAAGTCCTGGGAAACACAAGAACAGAGGGGCCAGGAACTCTGCTACAACAGAAACTGCCATTTGTGGCAGGTCACTGGAGATTTGCAGCCAGGTCCAGTACCTCTTGCATACGCACACAATGGTTAACGCGAATTTGCTTCTGATCACACCAGTGATCTCCAGGGAAGAGTGCTGCATGTTGAGGTTCTTGAAAGTCAGAATGGACAAACACTCTTGCAAGTCAAATCTTCTTTCAGTGAAGGAAGTTCTTGGTGAAAGAGTAATTCTTTTTCTGCAAAGGGTTTGCACCAGGATTTCTGAGGAGGGAATACTGGGGTAAGCTGTTTCTTAATATCCATGTGGCTCTTTCAAATGCATAGCCTGTTTCTGCAAGGGAGCATCCTCACCAGGAAGAAGATTGCTTTTGAGCATCACACTCAGAGCAAGTGCTCTGGTGCCACATGTTTAGAAACTGCCATTTTTGATGTTGACTGTGATACCAGAAAGAAAACATTAACATAGAGATTTTCAGGGACAGGTTAAATAGAGAAGTAATAATTACAGGATTTGGTGGCGAAAAAAAAGTCAATAGAGGAATGGATGTTTCCAGTCACCAAGGTGTTTTTTATTGGCTGTGTGAAGCTTAGTAGTATGACTATTTTGTTCAAGATGGCTTGTGAAAAGGTTGGAGTACCGTGAGTCTTCCTTCATCTAACTATGAGGGTTATGGAGAAGTGAAAATTTTCCAGTCAAATCTGAGTGACACGATGCTCACTACTAAACAAAAGGGGAAAGTTACTTTATCAGTAACTTCAGTCCTAGGTGTATGATCAAACTGCAAGAATTGATTTGTTTATTGGTGCATCAAGTGAAAACAGCAGGGCATCTACATCATATTAGCAGGGAGATTTATAACATTTAATAGAAAGATTTTCACAGGGATTTTATAACTGTGCAATCAATATGGATAAAAGTAATCTGATTTAGGCAGAAAGTCAATACGTCTCAATTAAGCAAATTCCACAAATGACACACAAAGCATTACATTCATTAGCACTACAAAGCCACATCTCTGCCTTTTGAAGCAAGAAAGTGTTGGGGGTTTTCAATTAATTACCTGGGCACTAAATGGTGCTCAGACAGCTCTCAAACCAAGTTAAAGGAAATGTGGATGATATGCTAGAGATAGCAATGTGTTCATCCTTCTCCAGAGGGAAGAGGGAAGCAAAGCAACTAGATGAGGTGAATGGAACACTTGTCTTTCATGTTGTAGAGTGCTCTCAGGGCGATTATTTCAACTAGAAGTGATACATACAAAATTGTGTCAGTCCATAAAAATGACAGCTCTCCATTCTTTGCAAGGAAGAGTAGCCAGGGAGAGGCTAGGAATATGGTACTTCCATCCTTTTCTTTCTTTTATTGCACATCCAAATACTGAAGTAATCTCACAACATTTAATTCAACAGGAATTTTGTCAGTCCGAACAGGAACATAAACTGCCTGTCTCAGTCTTTATCATGTTTAGCTGATAAAATTCTGGCATGCCATTTATGAAAGCAATGGGACATCCAACTGCAGCGTCAAGAACAATAATAATGTACAGTTAAATGAATATGATGGTAAAACTAAGGGGTGAGAACGCAGACTAATACATTAAATCATATACCATATGAGAATTCCCTCATCACTGAGCACAAATCCTGGTGCAAACTGTTTGCAAAGGAACCATTTAAACCAGGAATAGCTATAATAGGCAGTTCTATATCTCTATTCTCACCATGTGAGCCTTGATGTTTGTATCATCTAGAGAAGCTCCATACCTGCGCCATAGGGCTAATTTGTACTTTACACCTACCTATATTAATTAAACACTGTATTTTGGCAAGACTCAGTCTCCAGATTAGTTTATAAATTAGAAACATTACCTGTAAATTGAGAATCAACAGTGAAGTAGCACCCTCGACAATACTTTTTAATTAATAGTAGAGCTTAGAGAAAAAAAGTCCAATGCAATAATGTTGTGACTGTAGAAAGAAAATGAAAATTAAAACAAATGCCCCATGCATTCATTGCTTAAAGATTCAGCTGTGTACAGACTCCATTCATCAAGAGTAAGCATTAACAGATAAGTTGTCTTCCTGGAAGCTTCTCTGCCCAAAATGGCATTTTATATATATATATATATAGTCGGACCTTACCCTTTTCCTGAGCCAGAGATGGGGCAACTGAGAGGTGTTTTGAAAACTTAGTCCACTTTCAGTCTCATGAGAGGGGTGAGACAATAAAGATGTTATAGTTCACGCCATCACAATCAGAAGCCAACTATTTCCTAATTACAATACACTATAAGCATTTCTTGGCCTATCAGCTTTTTGCCATGCTGTAGACGCCTTAAAGCCAATCATCTAAAACTACCCCTCGTGGGTCCTACTACAATGCATCTTTCATAGTTCTATTTCTCCAAAGTATCTAGTCTTATTTGCAAGGCCATCTTTTGAAACCTTTTTCTAGCTCCATTTCTCTCTCAACAATATCTGTCCCATTCCATGGCATTTCTAAGTCAGCATTTCTTATCTCAAAGTTTTTACACACATGCATACTGTGTGGGCCTTCTATCAGGCCCCAACGACTCTCTACAAATCCATTTCCTACAGCTGTCCTGACACAGAGGCAATCAGGCAAAGGTGTCTCCGCCACAGGCATGCAGACCTGGTTTGGCAGCAGCACCCACGATGCTCTCCACACACATGTGGGGGATATGGTCAGCCTCCACAGCCACACAGGCCTTCATCTCCATTTTGAAAAGTTACCTGCCAAGTCAAAGCAACTTTCAACTAATTAGAAAGCAGCTAATACTCACCTAATGTCCACCAGGTGACCTGGACTGCTCTGAAAGTTGCAACCAAGAGATGCAAGCCATGTGTCACAGCAGATTCCTGCACTACACTTAGCTCCATTACCATCCATTGCTGTACCATGATGTGGCTGTGGCGCCATAATATAACATGTAATTACCATAAGCTTAATTACTTCTTCTCTGATATGTCACATGGTATTAGGTGGCAACTGCAAGAAATAATGGCTGCCGCTGTTCTACAGCAAAAGAAATCTCCAGAGATGTACTTCCTTCAAGTCAATCAATGTGCCTTTGAAATTAGTGCATACAGGAAACTAACTCAATGTTAACAGAGGAAGACTAGAATCAGTGTAAATGAAAGCCTGAGAAAGAAATAAAAAGCAGCAACTGCTAGAGCATGGATAGATGCAATGTAGAAGAACATGCAACTTACTGCTTACTTCTGTTCTATCATTTCTAATTTTCCATATTGTAGGTACCTAGTTTGTGGTACTTGGGAGTGGGGCTGTGGCCCACTCCTTGTCCCCAGTGGGCTTCAGCTGAGAGAAGCAAGTGAATAGAGCTCACCAAATATATGCCACAGCATAGGCCACACTTGAGACAGCCACGACACACAATCTAAAGTAACACCATACCACATCACAAGGCATCAGCTGTCTGTCCAGACAAAGTAACATCATAAGCCTCTGAAGGCTGCAAGCACCTGCAAACGTCTGCTTCTCAAGCCCAACGTTTTTCTACCTCTCCTGATTCATGCATTACACCTGTGTGCTGTACGCCTCAGCACTCCACGCCTCATTACATTCAATGCTGTTCACCTGCTTCTCTCAGCTGAAGCCCATCGGTGATGAGGAATGGGCCACAGCGCCACTCCCAAGTACCACAAACCAGGTACCTACACCATATAATGAATATACACAACCAAAGAAAGTTTGAAAATCCCACTCTAGTCGTGCTATTGAGGACCAGCATCTACGAACAGCTACACCATAGCTTGGTATGGATCTTCCTCACATAGTTGAGAGGCTGGTAGGCTTCTGCTCATATTGATGGCCATAACAAAGCTGTAACAACTTCACAAAGGAGCTGTTTTTTCTTGAAACTGCAAATGAAAAATAAGTTTCTTAATTTAACAAACTCCACAGAGGGGGGAAAAATATCTTCTGTAGCAGACATAGAAGGAAAACAGGATTTATGCAAGAGTTTCAATTAAAAAAATCAAACCAAACTTTTCAGTGTTCATTTCAGTTTACAGAGTCTGAAATCCTCATTTTAGAGGAAAGAACCACATACCACATGGGAGAGTAAATAAATTTTAGTACAGACCACAGAAAGAGGTACTATAAATGGCAGAACTAGAAGTTGGATGGATTTATAGATAATGTTTATAAAGTTTGAAATAGTATGTTGCTGATAAATATCAGCATAGGCACTGAAATAATACATGAATAAAATTCCTGGTGTTTTTAATCTAAATTAACAATGTTTAATCCTTAGAACACTAGAGGATGCTTGATAAACATTTTAAATCTTATCTTTTTAAACAGATTTACACATTTTCTGTGCATATGTATAGAAGTTCATAAAATTATATAGCACATAAGAGTAAGGCATAGTTCAATATAAGATGATCCACATACATTCTCTTACAGATGCATCTTCTAACAACCATGTCTGAACAAGTTTAACATCCTCTAACCTTTGCTAAAAAGGCACCCTAATGTTTGGTTGGCACTACTAGCACCATTTGACACTCTAACAAGAAGAAAAAACATTACTCAAAGCAAAGCATCCATTTTCATGCATTCACCTTATCTAAAGCAATGCCTTATTTACATATTGTCTTTTAAGAAAATCTAGAAGCAGTTAAAACTTCAGCCTGAAGAAAATTTTATACTCAGTACACTTGCCATTACATTAAGGAATAATTATGTGATTGTTAATGAGTGTGTATATATATATATGAAAAAACACTCCAAACATTTTCAAAATGTGAATTTGGGTAGTGGCTACCTGATTTTAGTTTAAAAAAAACCAATGACTATAATCTCTTTTGGATTATTTATTTAGGTTACTTAAGGGAAAAATATTTAGTCCATCCAATGTTGTATGAATATTAAATAGACTATTTCAGTTTGTTCCACTGCACTTAGGTCATACTTAACAAAGTACAGTTCATAACTAGTTTCTTTCATGGAAAGGGAAAAGTACAAAACCAGACAATGTGAAAAATAATCTATCTGTGAGGACAAGAGAACTGTAGGAGAGCACAGTAATACTTACTGTCAAAGTAATAGATGCCTGCAGTGAAATTCCCAAAGCCTAAGACATACAGTTTACATGGGAAACTGAAACTCAAATCTATGTTTTACACTGTTCTAATGATAGCAATAGCAAAATCCCACAAATCCTCACCCAGCCATGAGAGGAATATGCTTTTTAGAGCCAAACATACTCATGTCAAGTCCAGTTCAGGCTGCCGCTCTCACAGTCTGAAGGATGCCTTTCTGCTACACAACAGAAGGAGAGAGAAGGACTTACACTGGAAACACAAAGAATATTGGATCTTTAAAACAAATTTGATACATTTGATGTTTGATGAAAGGAAAAAGTTTAACTCCTTTCCCCTAAACCTCCCAGAAGCTACTAATGATAAAGCAGCACAAAACTTCAAGTTTTGTCAGACATGAGGCAGTGGGAAATAAAGATGTAACTCTTGGTACTTAACGATCAAAAGCAACCCATTTCCCTTTAAACCTTAATAACAATTTAAAACAAGATGCATTCTTTAGACTGCTAGTGGCCACAATAGGCCTTGGATGACTCAACTTGTTTCAGTTTCACTAGAGTAAAAAATTATGCAAATAAATTCAGCTTTTTTAAAATTTTCCTGCAGATAACCAAAAAAGGTTAATCCCAGTGCACTTGCAGAAAAAAAAAAAAAAGAAGAAAAAAAAAAGGAGTAAAAATCCCATCCCTTAAATTCAGAGATTAGCAGTTTAGAGGACTGCTGTGGAGATGTTCTTATAAGAACAAAGAATGCGATTCAGTCAAGGCAGGAGAAATGTAACAAAGTTTCTAAAATGTAACAAGTAGCAGAACCACATTAGTTTGTCGAAGAAATTGTTATACAAGCACTTGATTTAGGGAAAAAAAGACTGATGTTACTATTAGGGACTTAATAATCTGTATTATTGGTTAGCAGACACATGAACAGATATACTGATATTGGCTATTGAGGCTCACACTATTCTAACCTGATAGTGAAAATATTATAAAAGCTATATACACTTTTAATAAATGTTTCCAGTTATACCACGACTGGGGACCATGCCTGGTTCATACGTTGCAGACTGCTGCCCCTCCAAATATTTGTTAAAAATTATATTCATGGAGGACTGATCACCCTGAACTATCCTGGCAAACTAACACATTATAGATGGTAGTTATTGATATGGTAAGTATCATAGTAGCTAGAGGTTAAATTTATAAATACTTGTGTATCGCTTCAGAGGATCACAATTTTCATGCCAAAAAGACCAGACAGGAATTATTTAAAAGAACAAAAATACATAATTTTCCATCATGGTGGACTTCTATGATGGAATGCCTGCAAAGACCAATCAATGTCATCTATCTGGACATCTGTAAAGTCTTTGACATGGTCTCACGTGGCATCCTTATCTCCAGATTGGAAAGACCTGGGTTTGAAGGGTGGAATATTCAGTGGACAAGGAAATGGCTGGATGGACACAGCCCGAGAGTTGTGGTCAATGGCTCTATGTCCAGACGGAGGACAGTGATGACAGTTGTCTGTCAGGGGTCTGTTTTAGGACTGGTGCTCTTTAACATCTTTATCAGTGACACAGACAATGGGATTGAGTGCACCCTTGGCAGGTTTGAAGACGACACAAGGCTGAGTGGTGCAGTTGGCACAAGAAAGGGATGCCATGCAGGGGCACCTGGAAATGAAACCTGAAAAGTGAGCCCATAAGATCCTCATGAGATTTAACAAGTCTAAGCACTAAGTCCTAAAACTTTGGTTGGGAGCAAACTCAATGAGCTGGTCTGGACCAACAACTTTGGGGTGCTGGTGAATGAAAAGCTGGTCATGACCTGGCAATGTGCACTCACAGCCCAGAAGGCCAATGGTATCCTGGGCTGCAGTAAAAGAGGATTTGCAGCAGGTCAAGGTAGGTGATTGTCCTTTTCTACTCTCTCATGAGACCTCATCTGCAGTGCTGTGCCCAGGTCTGGAGTCCTCAGCACAAGAAAAAACACGGACCTGTTGGAGTGGGTCCAGAGAAGGCCACAAAGATGCTCAGTGGGCTGGAGCAGCTCTGCTATGAAGGCAGGCTGAGAGAGTTGGGGTTGTTAGTCTGGAGAAGAAAAGGCTCCAAGACGACCTCATTGCAGCCTTTCAGAACAAGTTTTTACACAGGCAGATAGTGACAGGACAAAGGGGAGTGGTTCTAAACTGAAAGGGGAGAGATTTAGATTAGCTGTTAGAAAGAAACTCTTTACAATGAGCATGGTGAGGCAGTGGAACAGGTTGCCCAGAAAAGCTGTAAATGTCCCATCCCTGGAAATGTCCAAGGCCAGGCTGGAGAGGGCTCTGAGCAACCTAGTCTAGTTATCCCTGCCCATGGCAAGGGGGTTGGAACTACATGATCTTTAAGGTCCCTTTGAACCCAAACCAGACTTTTAGTTCTATGATAACTTAGAAATTTTACAAATCAAGCTTCTCTATTTGCTACATTCTCATGCTAGCTTTTCAGCCCACCGTATGTCTGTTTTGCAGGCTGTGACCCTTGGAAACTTGAATGTCTCCACTGACTTACAGTTTAATGTACTTGAATAGTTGTTCTTGTGAGAGTGATTTCAGCCTGGAAATACCTCAGCTAACGAAGTCTCCAAGAGGAGTAAGAACAAAACTGGTGCGTACTTTAAAAGAAAAATCATACCAAAGTTGTTCCAAAATTATACAGTAAATAAACTTTATTTCATCTCAGCTCTATTCATATTAGTGCTGTCAACAGTCACAGATCAGCATATGATACAGTTATGTAGTAACTATTTACAATTTACAGGAACACACCTTTTCTTCAGAAAATGTAAGTACAAAAGCTAGGAGTAAACAAATGAGGTACTGCAATTTGGGTTTATTGTAGGCAAAAGCATACAGAAGTGACCTTCTAGCAAACAATCAAGACCAAATCAGGAGAGAATAGTCAACAAGAGTGTCTAGTTCATCAGAAAAATCACCTCAATCACTATCCATCCAAAATGTATTGCACAATTCAATCAAAAATAAAAAAATAAATAGAAGAAATAAATCATTTATTTCAACTTTTAAAAAACACCCAGTAAAACCTGTATAGAGATACAGTAGCAGGCAATTCTTTCCTAGGATAAAGTCTTTTCTCACCTTTAAAAAAATAACCTTTAACACAAAATAGAAGACAGTATTCGATAGAAGAGAAAGAACCAAATAACCCCTGATTAGCATTTCTGCCAAGGCAGTTGATTATATTCACAGTCCAAAGGTGGTGCTGAGTTTTGGTTCTTGCTGTTGTGTTGGTGACCTTGAATAACAGCTTTTTTTCTTGTCCCTTCTCAAAGAGCAACAGAGATATAAACATATTTCTAAGCAGCAATGTCATGAGACATTCTCATCACAAAATCTTCAATACGGTCGTAGCCACAACTAGAAGAAAGGAAAGTTAGAAGAAATTATCCAATGTTACATTACTGAGAACAACTTAGAAGCTCTTAATATTAAAATAATTGCATTGTTTATTAATACAATTAGGAGACAGAAGAATTTCAAGTAAGTCAAACTGCCAAATTATTTGAGCAAGCAATTCCATTCCAGTACCTGCAAAACAGTTGAGAAACTGATGAAAACAAAATAAGGGATAGCAAAACAGTCAGCAGTCTCACTGGAAATAGTCTACCACATCACTACATATTAATCCAAAGAAAAACGAAGTTGGACTCTCTTGCATAAGGCTTATCATCAAAATTGAAATGATGATGCAAAATTTTGGACCTAGCACAGAGCCTGCTCTACAGGAAAATATCAATTGCTTCCACAATGAAATCAGCATCCCCTTAATTTCTAATTTATATACAAGCAAGAATATGTGACAAAAATACTTGAGATTAAGTAGGTAACTACAATCAAATAAAGAAGTCTGAACAGTTTATATACACATTAGCTGATGTTATGAAAGTGTAACCAATAATTTCTGACATTAAGGACAATATCAACAAGCCTTTCTGTGATATGTTTCAAAGGCAGCTCAAAACACCTAGTTTTTTTACACCACACAGCATGACAAGAACGTAAGTTTCAAACATATCTTCTGCAACCTATTCTGCAATAGTGTTATAAATAGCTTTGTTCCATCAGTATCTACAATTCTTTTCAACAAAGGGCTAGAGAAAACAGTTGATGATTTTGTCAGAACCGATGAAGGCTCTTGGCAAACAGTCCAAACTGTACTGCATTTTAAGTGCAATAAAGTGCATTCACTATTTTATTCAAAAATGGAAAAGAACACAAAAACAACAAATTAATGTTAGAGAAACAAATATTTTCCTTTGAAAGAGGCATTATTTTGTGTTGAAGGCTGTGTTTGCATGACTGCAGGAGAGGAAGACAACCTGTCAACTGCACTGTGGTAAATGGTGAATGGCAATGGCAACAGCTTAAGTTAATTAATTTTGCTCTGTCAGTGATGCGGGCCAACAACAGCATTTCAGCCAAGAGATAGTTACTGCTTCACATGCACAGAATCAACCCCTGACAACTGTGCAAAGCTTTCCAGTTGCAAAAGAAGAAAAAAAAGTCGAACCAACCATATTCTATAGCATTCATCTGCAGAGTTTATTAAATATCATACACCACTAGTGATTCAAATCATAATCAACCAGGGCAGAAAGTTTTTTCCTGTGTCCTTCCATATCCCAGTTCTCTCTCAACCAGCTATTGCATGTGTGTTGCTTGTTTAGCTAGGCTAGTCTGATGCAACCTGCATCTTTAGGACTACGTCAGCTGTTCTGTTCTTGTAATGCTACAACTAGCGCTGCAAATTCATAATTGAAGTTGCTTAATAAAACTTGAAAAAAGACACAAACTGAGAGCATAAAGCTCCCCTAATTGTTCTCCGTCATCTCTCTGCTTTAGCTTCTCTTGATACCAAACCAAAGCCGTGATTCAGAAAGGTACTGATGTTTAAATGCAATCATATCCTAATCCCTCTGCAGAGAATATTCATCAATCTTTTAAAAGATAATTGATTTTCATATTTACAAGATTTAATAATTCATTTCAAGCAGTACATCATGTCTCCCACAAATATTATTTATTTGCCTATTCAAGAAAGGAACTCAGAAAAAGAATAAATACAAAACAAAGCCAAGTGCAATAAAATTCAATATTACGTATTAATTGATTTTAAATCTGATTTCATTTCTACAACACAGATTTTTGTGGCTCAATCAATATTTGAAATTATACTTAGGCTTAGGGTCACTCAAAAAGATCGGTTTTGAATCAGTATTTACCATTTTCAAACTCAGCTTTGTAAAGCAAAACGTCATTAAGAGGAAAACAAAAATTATCATACGCATATACAACCAAAATTTGCTCTTTAACGAAGGAAAGCAGAAAGAAAAAAAAGCAGAAGAACAATTAATTGCTTAATACAGGTTTCATTTTACATAAAACACAAATGTATTAGACTTCACTCACCCACACGCTAGCTAAGCACAGACTGGTGGCATATTCAAAAGATACCACTGCGAGGTGAGGCAAACTACAAAGCCAGGAAAAAAAGAGCTTATTGGACTATTTGATGGATAGCGTTATGTAGTGTTAACAAATAAGAACTCTGTGGACTTCTATGGATGAGATTGCTGCAGTTCGATCACAACAACTACATAGTAAAAGCCAGATTACTGAAGATTACATTGGTCTAGCACATGTTTATTGACCAGGAACTGCTGCAAGTTTTCAGAAACATGTTAAATATATGCACACTAAGAGAGTATAAAATTACTCACAGATTTAGTACCACACACTTACTCTTAGTAGAACAGTCAGTTAATAATTTACACATCAAAATTACTTACAGATGTTTTAGTAATAAACTAAAGGCTGTATGTTAAAATGCACATTTATGTTGTAGTTCAGAACTTCATTGCTCCTGAGAGCTAAACATTGGATATTTTCATATACCAGCATCAGTCCAATATTAAGTTTGGAGAAACATTAGTGCCATGTCAGCCAATAAATAAAAACAAAAAAAAAACCCCAAGCATATTTCTTGACAGAATAATTTATAAAGACATCTCCAACTTTTTAGTTCTAAACAGAATTATGGAAGACTCATCCCCAGAATAATTTGTTCTTCAGCAAATAAACATATAATGTTGAAAGTGAAGGAAAAAATATTTCTTCCTTCATAATATGGGCTAATATTTGAGTTTCCATTAGATGTCTAATTCAATCTCTTTGTGGATTTGGAAAGGAGAAAATTCATAAGCTAGATATGAGCCAAGAAGGGACTGATATGTGAAACCCAAGAGCTCTTCGAACAACGATATCCTTAACAAATCGAAGCACTTGTAGCCTGGAAAAAAACTCACTGTGTGTTTTAGACAAAATTTAATACCAAGGATGAAAATTTGTTGGATGAATTCAAGTTAAATTTTTATTTTGTATCTTCCTGTTGTAGGAAGAACAGGTTTAAATATCAAAACGCTGAAGTGGCCGTAAAACAAGGCCTATCTCTTTGTTCTCAAAATCTTTCCTAAATATTACTTTGGCTTGCCAAAACAAAACAAAACAAAATAAAAAAAGTCTCAGCTTTCTATTTTAATGTCAGAGAGATAAAATCATGCTTGGGATACATGATACTTACTGGAGTTGCAGTATAATCAATATTTTTATCTTCTAAAAGTATTTAAAATATTTAAGATTGCAAGACTCTCAAACATACTAAGTGTACAGGAAAATGTTGAAGTATTTAACACTTTCCTCAGATGTGATACTGCAAGATGAAAATACAGACTTTAAAACATTTTTTCAGTGAATCAACAGGACTTTATTGTATCTACAAGTGAAATGAAATTATTCATGTTTTTATTTTATTCCGTATTTGCAAGTACTAGATAAATATATATGCAAGGTCAGTGAGAGAAACAGAGTGCAATTCTTCCTCTCACTTTAATTCCTAAATATTTCACTAAGGTGACCCACAAAGAGAGGGCTCACAGTGTTGGTTCTAGATAAAACGTAGAGGAGACTATTGCTGCAGTTTTTATTTTAATTAAAAGTAGCTCCTATACATAAAACAGTAAAAGTAATACCAAAGAAATGCTTATGCTCAAATAATCTTACCTCCTTTTTCACCTGCTTCTCAAACCCAATTTCACCCTTCTAGTAAATAGGTCAACTGGTAAAAACTAGGCAAATGTCAAAAAAATGGGAAAAAAACCAACACCAAACTGCTGATGACTCTTATTTTTGACCTGTCCTGACCCAGAGTGAACTAATATATTTTCATGTTTTTTCAGTACAAAAATAAATCAGGCTCACACAAAAAAACCCAAAACCTAATCAACATCCCAATCTTGTTAGGATACCCACTTAAGATAAAACTGTACACATCTCACTTCAAACACACGTCTCAGGTGATTGAGATAACCGACTTTCTATTCTACAAGCAAAATACCTATTGTTTTTGCCAGAAATTTCATCCCAGGGCTGGAAATGTTTCTTGATGTATTTTTTGTAAAAACTGGTATGACTCCACAAAAACTTCTAAATTTAAGAAGCATTAATTTTATATATTATATGTGTATATATATATATATTCATCCACAGAATAGTAGTGATGCTTGAACTTGCTTTGGTCCTATTGTACCCATTGCTCTCAGAAATATGTCTTAACTGAAGAAAAATACTAGTAAAGAAAACATGCTTGCTTTTTTTCTCATTCTTGCAAATTCCAGCTCAAACCTAGAGCTGGAATTTGATATTCCACTGAAGAAGAGGGAAGGAGGGAGAAAAGCAGTCCACTTGAATGCAGACACACAAAAAAGAAGACATTAAAAAAGTTTCTAATTCCTTATTCTTGAAACCTAATCCTCTTACCTAAACTTGATTTACTTACATAACTTACCATTGGTCGAGCATCTTCTCGTTCTAGTATCTTCTGAGTCTGATCTGCTGGGAACTTCAGCACTGTTGTTATAACCTTGGCCATTGTCTAAATAGATATAGGTTATCCACACATTATTCCACATCTACAAAAATGCTTTGTAATATTTTAAAATTAATTTAATTTAATAATATTGGATACNTTGAAGTATTTAACACTTTCCTCAGATGTGATACTGCAAGATGAAAATACAGACTTTAAAACATTTTTTCAGTGAATCAACAGGACTTTATTGTATCTACAAGTGAAATGAAATTATTCATGTTTTTATTTTATTCCGTATTTGCAAGTACTAGATAAATATATATGCAAGGTCAGTGAGAGAAACAGAGTGCAATTCTTCCTCTCACTTTAATTCCTAAATATTTCACTAAGGTGACCCACAAAGAGAGGGCTCACAGTGTTGGTTCTAGATAAAACGTAGAGGAGGCTATTGCTGCAGTTTTTATTTTAATTAAAAGTAGCTCCTATACATAAAACAGTAAAAGTAATACCAAAGAAATGCTTATGCTCAAATAATCTTACCTCCTTTTTCACCTGCTTCTCAAACCCAATTTCACCCTTCTAGTAAATAGGTCAACTGGTAAAAACTAGGCAAATGTCAAAAAAATGGGAAAAAAACCAACACCAAACTGCTGATGACTCTTATTTTTGACCTGTCCTGACCCAGAGTGAACTAATATATTTTCATGTTTTTTCAGTACAAAAATAAATCAGGCTCACACAAAAAAACCCAAAACCTAATCAACATCCCAATCTTGTTAGGATACCCACTTAAGATAAAACTGTACACATCTCACTTCAAACACACGTCTCAGGTGATTGAGATAACCGACTTTCTATTCTACAAGCAAAATACCTATTGTTTTTGCCAGAAATTTCATCCCAGGGCTGGAAATGTTTCTTGATGTATTTTTTGTAAAAACTGGTATGACTCCACAAAAACTTCTAAATTTAAGAAGCATTAATTTTATATATTATATGTGTATATATATATATATTCATCCACAGAATAGTAGTGATGCTTGAACTTGCTTTGGTCCTATTGTACCCATTGCTCTCAGAAATATGTCTTAACTGAAGAAAAATACTAGTAAAGAAAACATGCTTGCTTTTTTTCTCATTCTTGCAAATTCCAGCTCAAACCTAGAGCTGGAATTTGATATTCCACTGAAGAAGAGGGAAGGAGGGAGAAAAGCAGTCCACTTGAATGCAGACACACAAAAAAGAAGACATTAAAAAAGTTTCTAATTCCTTATTCTTGAAACCTAATCCTCTTACCTAAACTTGATTTACTTACATAACTTACCATTGGTCGAGCATCTTCTCGTTCTAGTATCTTCTGAGTCTGATCTGCTGGGAACTTCAGCACTGTTGTTATAACCTTGGCCATTGTCTAAATAGATATAGGTTATCCACACATTATTCCACATCTACAAAAATGCTTTGTAATATTTTAAAATTAATTTAATTTAATAATATTGGATACAATTTTATTAATGTCAATGGAAAACAGTGAAATCAGTAAGATATAATTATTTGTTTCACATTGTATATGCATGATGTGAATTATATGAAAATGATGTTTGCACATGGTCACATACTTCAACCACTGTAGTGTGATATAAGTTCTATGGCATCTATGCTCAAATGATAGAGTCCATTAATAAGACAGCAAACTAGATAAAGTGCGTGCCTAGAAAAAGCAATCTGTCAATCTTGTTGCAGATATCCTGCCAAGCAAGAGGCAAACAATAAAGTTGGACTGGAGGGCAAGACAGTAAAACCTCCCAGCAAATACACATAAACACCTTGGTAAAGCAGTTTACAAAGAATATGGTAAGTTACACATTGCAAGTCATGACACTAATTCCTGACTCTTAGATCCGTATCAACCTCCACATTTCTCTTATGTCTCCACTACTGTAGACTAACCAGAGCATTCATTAATGTCTTGATTGCATTCCAGTATCATTTACTAAGATGCATAATTGGCAATACATCCTAGATAATTTGCACAAATTCTTTTGAACTCTGATCAAAAAAGAGGAAGCACGCCCAGAGATACCAACAATTCCACTACTGAATCACCTTTGAGACAAGGCATACATATTTGCACTACAAAATGGGATCGTGCACAGAGAAGGGCCACCAGAATGATCTTATAAGACAGAATTAGATTTAAAAAATGCCTTTTCTTGTCCAGGAACATAAAAGTTGAGAGAAAGGAATATCTGTACTGAGAAGATAAATTACAATGTAGATCTTTCAACTTAAGAACTGTGTTTGGGGCAGTGGTGGAAAGCACAGTAATACTTTACAAGCATACTTAAAACTGTTTTAAAAAGTTTTATCATTCGCATCATCACTGCTCATGGTTTTCCAGTTCATGTAGCAGGATGAAACCAGTTCTCAAGACATATCCTTAAATTTATGATTATATAATATAATCCTGAAGAGAGCAGATACTAAGCTCAGTGTCCTCCAGAAACACTAACTACTGAAATCTAATAACTGAAAGGAAACCAGCAGATGAAATCAAGAAGCCTACTGTCCAGCTTTTCACTACTTTTAAGAGTGAATTAATAACATCTGAGGTATACAGATTCAGGAATACTATGAAACATCTTTAAGCAACTACTGAAGAGGTATTTCATCATCTTCAACATCTGGTAACATAGCTGCTAATAAACTGTTATTTAATCCAACTGTAACTTACCATGTTTTTGTCAAGATTACATCAAAAGATAACTTTTGTTAATATCCTGCATACCAGCTTTCATTTTACATCGAGTTTGACTGACAAATGGACTTTTGCTGATAAAACTGTATCTACCCATAAAGGTTTTTGTCTTGATAGGTACAGTGGTGAGAGATGTGAAAACCCCCTCCCCCTACCACTCATCTTGGCAGGCTGATGAAGTTTTGAAGTTACAGATCATGTCTCTTTGGAAAAAAATGTGAAAGCCTATTGAATCCTGTGTCAGAAACAAACAGCATATAACAAATCACAAACCCATGATACTTCACATCATACAGCAAAGATGTTAAACTTTAACCTGGATCACCTATCAGCATATACAATTTTCCATACCTTTGTCTCACGACCCATCATATATTCAAAGAGCACTTTCCTCAAGTATTCAAACTCAGTGGGTTCCTCAAACAGGGAAACGTCAGTATGGTGAAGGTTTCCATCTGTGTAAACAAAAAGAAGAGAATATTTATACTGAGAGTCACTCATCCGAACTCAGGTTTCACTAATGGCATGAAACCAAACAAGAAAAAATTCTGTTTTCTGCACCCTAGATGGAGTAACTGCAGCCCTTCAGAAAGGCATTTGGGGGTGCTGGTTGGCAGGAGGTGCAACAGGAGTCACCAGTGTATGTGCCCTTGGCAGCCAAGAGGACAAACCTCATCCTGGAGTGCATCAAACACAGCATCATCAGTCAGTCAAAAGAGGTGATTGTCTCACCCTATTTAGCACTGATGCAGCTTCACCTTGAGTACTGTGTGTGGTTCAGAGTCCCACCACTTAGAAAGGATGCGAAGGTACTTGAACACACTCAGAGGGTACCTCTGCTATGTCCTCTGAGAAGCAGCTGAGGAGTCTGGGTTTGTCTAATTTGGAGAGATGGAGGCTAAGGGGTGACCTCAGTGCTCTCTACAGCTTCCTGAGGAGACGTTGATAGGCAGGTGCTGCTCTCTTTCTCCCTGGTACCCAGTGCCAGGACACATAGGAAATGGTTGAAACCTTCATCTATCATGGGGAGTTCAGACTTGATGTGAGGAAACATCTCTTTACCAAGAGGGTGTCAAACTCCACAATAGACCTCTTGGAGAGGTGGTTGATGCCTCATGCTTGTCAGTGTTGAAGAGGCATTTGGACAGTGCCCTTAAAGACATACTTTACCTTTTCATCAGCACTGAAGTGCTCACACAGCTGGACTACAAAACTGATGTTGGTCCCTTCCAGCTGAAGTATGCTTCAGTATACTGCTTCTCTCCCTACCAGTATATGCTGAGGAAATTCTTGACTACGTTTTTTCCCAGACCTGCACTAGCAGAAGGCACTGAATACTCACAACCATCTCCCATCATTGGCTCAGTCACCTTGAGGGAAGGAGGCATGGATCTTCTGAGGGGATGAGAGATGTGGATCATCCTGAGATAATTCAACCATTTGCACAAATTTGCAAAAAGCAAGTGTGACATGGTTTTTGAAAGTCTTCTGAGTTCATACAGCTAAGATGGGTCTGCACAGGACGGCAAAACCCCATATCTCTAACATTAGCAAGGCTCAATGCTTGAGCTCTCTGTCTCATGCAGTATGTACTCCTCAACTAAACAGCTGCAAATTTTTTGGAGGTGAGCAAAAACTGTTCATTTCCCTGTGCATTTTTTCTATCTTACGTTAAAGGAGTCTGAGAGGAACAGTATACCACCACAAAGAAGGTCCATAGGCCCATACTTTATCTCCTAAGTGTCCAACCACCAGTGTCTAAAGGACAGCACATGAGCAGTTCAAGTCTGCTTCTGCCCGGGTCCTGGGGCTGCTCATGGGCCTTGGGTGGCTGGGACCAGCCTCCCCTGAGACCCCCACCATCTCATGCCAAGGGCCCAAGGGATATGTCCCAGCTCAGCCTGGGACCTTCTGTCCCCACCTGTGCCCTGCTGAAGGTGCGCCCATCTCTGCCCCTGTCTACTGGATGCTCTTGGGTCCTGTACTGCAGAGAGCTTAAAGAACTCCGATACAGAGCTCTTTTAACTGGATGACACAAAAAAGAAAACATCAAACAAAACGCTGTGTGATTTGGTCATCTGAAATCACACACCAACTCTATTATAATAGACAAGTGAAAACATGGATGTCATAAGTGTATTATGCAAGTGTTTTTAAAAGACTGATGTTTTATTTTCTAGCCCAAACTGTATCTTTCTAACAAATGAAAAACTTATTTGTGATGAAAACTGTGTACTTACCTCTATATGGTGTTCCAACTGATGTGACATACATATTTTTCTCATAATGTTTCAGCCGGTCTTCCAGTACATGAATCTAAAAGAGAATAGTTGACATGATAAACAGTGTTAAACCTACACAGCAGCTAAAATGAGCATAACTTAAACAGTGTCCAGCTACATATCATCTCTTATAAAAGCAAAATAAATTTGCTTTTTAAGGAAAGAAAACATTAAAAACTGTCCCAATGTTGTACATGTGTATATACACATAAAAATATCTATAGCAAATGTTATGCATATATTACATATTCATGTTTCTATTTTACATATAAGCATATATATCTTTTTATAGATAAAAAGCATACAACAAAAATTATACTTCAACATCAAAAAAGTTTTTGTTTTGAAAAAAAATTCCAGAATTTCATAAAGTGCACTGCTCCCTTTTTCACTGTGCAATTGCTTTGCTAACCAGTATCAGAAGCATGTGACATTTTTATTCTCAGGGGATAGAGGAATACTTTGAAAAGTACACAGATTGTCTGAGAGCAAGTATGAGTGAAAACTATTTTTTTGTCTATTATATTCATAGTACCTTGTACGGAGATGTACCACATCATCACACGAAAAGAACAAACCTCTTAATACAGCAAACACTGAGTATCACACGAGAATACTTCTTACTCATTCAACGTCACCCTTACCTGCTCTTTCAATTCTTGCTCCTTCAGTTTTGAATCATTGACTAGTGTTGTCTTCTGTGCAAGTTGTGCCTGAAAAGACAGTCACATATGGAAATTGCTGAAAATACATCATAGGTACCTTTGCAATAAACCTATTTCTCCTTTTAACACACACAAACTTATAAGCAGTATTTCAGCTTTAAAACTGCTCCGCAACAAAAGTATTAGAGGAAAATCAATAACATGTAAGACTTACCTTTAGTTCTGTTATTGTGACCTATAATAACAATAAAAATTTAGATTAAAATGTATGAAAAATACTGACTATATCAAGCACTGGAGAAAGAAATATCAATAATCTAATTCTGACACAGTGTGCTAATTGAGGATGACAAAAACTGAAATTATCCAATAATAACAACTAGTCTCATAAACAGTTTAACTTACTTGTATTGACAGTACATAAAGCTGATATTTAAATTATCTCATTTGATTCTGTAAGACAATCATCATAAATACAACTTCAAGAACCTAGTGTTTCCAAATCTTTATGAAATGCATATTGGTAACCAATTGATAACCAATAATAATAACTGAATGGGTATGAAATACATCACAGGATGCCCTAACTACAATTAATACGATTCAGAATATTTTATGTTTTTCCTTAATTCTTCAAGTCACATTTGGAAATGTGAACATTTACCCAAAAATAGCTTCAGTTAAGAGCTTCATGAGCTCTACATCTTGCAAAGATGTTTATGAAATACAGAAAAAAGTTTAAGCTGGAATTTCTATCTTTAAGTGTTTCAACTCTAAGGAAAATAATGCTTCAGTAGTCATGGGTATAACTTAAGGCCGTATAAGCATTTCAACATCAAATAACTTGTGTGTGAATTTTTTTAAAGGTAGGCTAAACCTTAACACAGAAATGGTATGTATTCACAGAATCACAGAATATTGTAACTTGGAGGGGACCCACAAGGAGCACAGAGTCCAACTTTTAAAATGAATGGCCCATCCCATGGCCCAACAGGGATTAAACCTGTGACTCTGGCATAACTAGCATCATGCTCTAACCAACTCAGCTGATCTCAGGGTCAATATTACTTTTTTCTTCCCAAGCCTCTTTGCAATTGTGTCGAAAAGGAGATTTATTCCTCATCTCAGGTTGTGGGGTGTCCTACACTCCACAAACAGAAAATGGGGAAAATAATTCCTCTAAGGATCTCAAACCTCCAAGTTAAATTCTTGCTTCTGAAAACCGCAATCAGACATTTATTTTCTGATATTTTTACCTCCAAACATTAACACGTAAGGTTGTTAGTATTTGTCAATTTTTTATCACAGTCAGACAAATACTGTTCCAATATCTAGGGTACACTTCATGTCAAAGTGGGTATGTTATGTGTAATGTTTGGTCTAGGCTGACAACAAGCAGCACAGAAAATTTTATAAGACAAACTTCTGTAATTTGGGAATCTCTGATTTTAGACAAAAGATGTTGCCCACAAAAAGATGCATCCAGTCAATGGAAGACTTCAAACTGTTTTACTCCTAGTGCTTAAGGGTAAAAAAACCAATACCAAAATAGAAAAATGTTGCAAAGCAACAAAATAAAAAAAAATCAAGTGAGACAAAAAATACCATAGCAAATATAATTCATTTGAATACACTGTAAAATCCAGATGTGGATTTATACAGTTCTGTCCAGGTATGTTGACAAGTTCCACAGGCCCCGTCTAATTTTCTCATATAGCTCTGTAATGCTGCCTATATATGCTATTGTAGCCACTGTAAATATGTACTGTTGAATCAGGTTAAAGCAAAATTAGTTTCCTACAAACACACCAAGCACAGGCAACAGACAAAGTGAGACAGGAGTAAAAATTAAAAACAACTCAATTTCTAAGGAGGACAAAAGAAAACTACCTCTTGACCCCAGAACAGATTGTGTCAGAGTAAAATTAAATCCTGAAATACTGATAAAACTGGATCAGAAGATATACCAGGAGATATACCTGTGCATATTCCACAGCACAATCTATTAGAATAGTTACATTGTTTTGTGATGAAATCACCATTGTGAATCGTATCAAATAAGACATTTACATTCAGTTGCATCAGCTATACAAAAGAAAGCTTGTGAACAATTTGCTAAATTTGAATTTAGTTAGAATTCTCAAAATTACTCAGAAAAGTCTGATGCCTGTATTCTAGAGAAATGACATACATACACTCGGGAAAAACAAAACCTGCATTCTTATTCAACCTTTCAACTTATTCAACCAGTTCAACTACTTTGAACCTGGATGCTTTAACTGTATCCAAGTACCAGCGCTACCACACAACCTGGTCATCTTTCCCCACAAATGAAACCTCCTTTATCCTTTAAAACTAAGCTGTTTATTAGTGATGGAGTTCTCTGAACTGGTTTGCACTGCTTATACCCTGGAGAACTCCTTTGAGTTTCTCCAAAGTCTGCCATGGAAACTCCAAGGAGTGGAGAGCTGTGGACAACATTCCAGACACAGGCAAAATTAGATGTTCATTTTGTTTATTGTAAACATATTCACTTTTAGAGATTTAATATTTGCAATATTCAATACTTTGCAGCTCACAGCCAATCTGTCTGATACATTTCTGGGAACAACTGAGGAATCATAGAATGCTAACAGGTTGGAATGGACATTAAAGATCATCTAGTCTCAATACTCCCTGCCATGGGCAGGGACACCTCCCAGCAGACCAGGTTGCTCAAGGTCTTATAAACCTGACATTGACCACTGTCAGGGTTGGGGCATCCACAACATCCCTGCACAACCTCTCATCACCCTCAAAAATTCCTTCCTAACATCTAATCTAAATATCCCCTCTTTCAAGTTATACCTATTGTTCCTTGTCCTTTCACTACAGTTCCTGATAAAAAGTCCCTCTCCAGCTTCCCCATAGATCCCCTTCAGATACTGGAAGTTTGCCATGAGATCTCCATGCACCCTTCTTTTCTCCAGGCTGAACAGCCTCAGCTTTCTCAGTCTGTGTTCATAGAGAAGGTGCTCCAGTCCTCTTACAAATTTCATGGCCCTCCTCTGGACTTGTTCCAACAGTTCCATGTCTTTCTTATGTTGGGGACACCAGAACTGTTCATAGTACTCCTAGGAGATCACATGTGAGCACAGTAGAGGGGCAGAATCACTTCCTTTGACCTGCTGGGCATGCTCCTTGTGGTGCAGCCCAGGATTTGATTGGCTTTCTGAGCTGTGAGCACACACAGCTGACTCCTATTAAGTTTTTCATCACCTGTCACCCTCGGGTCTTTCTTGCCAGAGCTGCTCTCAATCACTTCTCTGCCAACCCACTGGTGTGTCTGGGATTGCAGGGACCCAAGTGTAGGACCTCACACTTTGCTTTGATGAACTTCATAAGATTTGCTTCAGCCCACATCTCAAGCCTGTTGAGGTCCCTCTGGATGGTATTATCCTTTCCCTCCATCATGCTGACTGCACCACCACAGAGCTTGGTGTTTTCAACAAATTTGCTGAGGGTACACTCAGCACTGACAGGTTTCACTGTCCATGTCACTGACAAAGACATTGAATAGTATCAGCCTCAGCTAGTACTGACCCCATGACTGCATCAAACACAGCATCATCAGTCAAAAGAGGTGATTATCCTACTCTATTTACCACTGCTGCAACCTCTCAATGTAACTGGTCTCCATGTGGACAATGAGCCGTTGACCAAAACCCTATGTGTGTGGCCATCCAGCCAGTTCTGTATCTACCAAGTGGTCTATCCATCAAACCCTCATCTCTCCAATCTGGAGACAAGGAGGTCGAGCAGAAGTGTGAAATGCTTTGCATTAAGTCTAGGTAGACAGTGTCAGTTGCTCTGCCCCGTCCATCAATGCTGTAGCCCCATCAGAGAAGGTCACCAAATTCGTTAGGCACGATCTCCTCCTTGTAAAGCCATTTTGGCTGTTACCAGTCACCTCATTTTTATTTTTTTCCTATGAGCCTTTACATAGTTTCCAGTAGTATTTGCTCTATGATCTTGCCTAGCACAGAGGTGAGTGGTCTGTAGTTTCACTGATATTGCAGTTTCCCCTTTTTAAAAATGGGGGTTATAATTCCCTTTATCCAGTCATCAGGGACTTACACAACTGACACGATTTTTCAAAAATGATGGAGAGTGGCTCAGCAATTTCATCTCCAGCTCCCTCAGGACCCACGCATGAACCTCATTGGGTCCCATGGACTTGTGCACATTCAGGTTCCTTAGATGGTCTCAAGCCTGATCCTCTCCTACAGTGATACGTTGATTTTGCTCAGCCTGGTTTTTAGTAGTGGTGGGGCCACAGAGGTGGCTTCTGTGAGAAGCTGCTAGAAGTTTCCACCATGTCCAGCAGAACCAATCCCTCATGGGCCTGAAGATGGACATGCCAAGGCTGGGCCAATTAGAGATAATGGTAACGCCTCTGTGATAACGTATTTAAGAAGAAAATCAAAATAAAGTGGTGGTGCAGTTTTAATTCCAGCCAGAGAAGAGGAAGAGGTGAGAATATGTGAGGGATACAACATGCAGACACCAAGGTCAGTGGAGAAGGTGGGGCAGGAGATGCTCCAGGCACTGGAGCTGAGATTCCTCTGCAGGCTGTGGTAAAGATCATGGTGAAGCAGCTGTGCCCCTGCAGCCCATGGGGGTACACGGGAGATGTAGAGATCCACCCGCACCCCATGAGGGAGGTGCTCATGCTGGAGTGAGTAGATGGCTGGAGGAGGCTGGGATCTAGTGGGTGACATGGTGGAGAGAGGGGGCCTCTGCTTCCAGGCTGGAGCAGCCTGTCCTTGGAGGACTCCATCCTGTGGAAGAGTGACCTACACCGCAGCAGTTTTGGGAGGACTTTTTGCTCAAGGGAGCGTCTCACATTGTGGCAGTTTTGGGAGAACTGCTGCTTATGAGACTGGAACCAAGTTGGGCATCCACATGGGAAGAACTGTCTCCCATGGGAAGGGACCCCACGGCGTAGCAGGGAAGGGCTCCTCTCCTGGAGCAGCAGAAGAAAATGTCAGGCGACGAACTGACCAAAACCCTCATCCCCTGTTTCCCTGTGCTGTTATTAGGAAGGAGGGAGGGGCTGGGGGAAGAAAAGGTGGTTTTAAGGGTTTATTTTGCTTCTCATTATCCTCTTCGGATTTTGTTAGTAATAATTCACTTTGTACCTCTAAGTTGAGGCTGTTTTCCCCTTGAAGTGTTTTCTCCTGGTCCTTATCTCAACTCATTAAGTCTTCACTAAAATTTCTGTTTCCTCTGCCCAGCTGTGGCAGGGATGGGAGAGTGAGCAGCTTTAATAGCTGCCTTGCATTTGGCCAGTGTCAAACCATGACAAGTGAGCTCAGGGTCTTCATCTTCCCAGTCCCTGCATCTGCCTTTCTTGACTTGGGTAGCATGGCTGGAGCACTTGCCATTGAAGACAGAGGCACAGAAGCCATTGAGAACCCCAGCCTTCTCTTTGTCCAGGGTAGCTAGGTTTCCCATTTTCTTCCAAAGAGGGCCCACATTATCCCTAGCCCTTCTTTTGTTTGCAACATATGTATAGAAGCCCTTCCTGTTTGCCTTAATTTCCCTGGCTACAAAAATTCTAACTGGGCTTTGGCTTCCCTTTGTCCCTAGCTTCTTGTACAATTTCCCCATATTATGACTCTCAGGCCACCTGTCCTTGTTTCCACATCCCAAAATTTCTTCTTTTTTTTTTGCTCTGAGCTTGTCCAACAGGTCTTTATTCATCCATGGAGGCTTCCTGGAATTTTTGCTTGATTTACTCCTTGTTGGGATACATTGCTTCTAAGCTGAATACATGAATACATGATATACCATTGCCAGTATATAAATTTGATATACTTGTCATGTCATATTAGTAATCCAGAAGATGCATGTATAATACAATACTAAATGACTGCCTATATTTATAGCAGACTGCTGTAACAAAGTAGGAGTGAAACAGTTAATGAAGAAGTCCTAAAGAAAAAGTACTCTTCAGACTTTTCATAGTCATGTTTTAGAAGCTAGGAGCCTCTTTAAGAATCTTCCTCTAGGTAATAAGATTAACTAAGACTATCAGTAGGTGAACAAGGGTTAATTAAGAATACAAGGCAGTCTTATGCAAATATTTCTGCTTTTCCTGTTATTAAAACAACTCATACCACAAGAAAGTAATATAAAGGGTTTTGTATGCAATTGCAAGGCAGAAGTAACAAACACTAGGACAGTGAGGTAATTTGTACTTTTGGTTTCTAATGTCAAATATATAAATTTACTCTCCCCAGGGCTACTTGTTGTAAAAATGAAAAAAATTAAAAGTAAGGTCAAAGGACTTCTCATCAATGACTCAACAACTCGCATACTTTTTCTCTCTTCATTGCAACAACAGCTAGTAGTATTTTCACCAAAGAATTCCTCAGATTAAAATGTAATCTCAGAAAGACAAAAGAATGAAGGCAGTCTTCTTCCAATGAAGGCCTCTCTGTCCAAAATTGCTATATTCAAGGCACTACTTCAGACACCTCTGAAATGCAATTTTTTAAAAAATCACTCTAAAAATGACTAAATGGGATTTCTTTCCTTCTAAAAAGGGCTTCCAGTAAAATCACCATGAACACATGTAAAGGACAAAAACTCCCACCCTAATAATAACAACAGAACTGGACTTTTCAACATATCAATTAAAAAGGTAGTATCAAATATTGCAGATTCTACAGATATTTGTTCTGTATGTGGAAGTGAAGGCCAGATACATAAATAAAGTCCAATTAGGAAAAACCACAGAATTTCCCATGGATCAAGAATTTACCACTTAGAGATACAAAAACAAATGTCAGTGCCAGCTCACTTTTTCACTGTTGCAATGTTCCTCTGCCGCAATCCTTTGTGTGTATTCCTTCTGCAAGTCTTCCAGCTGTGCCTGCAACTCATGAACTTTTGCTGTCATCTCTTCCTCACGAGACTTTAAAATACAGGCAAAAAATTACTTATACAATTAATCATTTAACTGCTCAAAACTTTAACTATGGTGGACATAAAGCAATCAGCAAATGCTATATTATATACAGAAAGGATATGCTTGATATTTGTGTAAAAGCTAGTTACACCAGACTCCTAAAGAATAGACCAAGAAAAAGAATTGGTGCTTAACATGGTTTTGTAGGCCTCCAACAATAAAGATTACATAGTTAGGATTGCAGTTACATTTTTTAAATTCCAAAGAAGATCTATTTCTCTTGGCCACTAAAACAGCATTCAAGTATAATCCATTACGTGCCTGAAGGTCATAACCTTCATACAAGGGGTAGATGACGACATAGAATTAATTCCTATATTACGGAAGTGACAAGGACCTAAATCCTTTCCTCAGCCACTCTCACAAAGATCCTATGAAAGCAGTTTTAAGCACATTTTCCAAAACAATTTCAAAACAATTTCCAAACCAACAATTTCCCGTTCTCAAAGGTTTGGAAGGCAGTATTCAGCGTAGAGGAAAGAAGCAGTAACAAGAATGGTAGGGAGAAAATTAACTTTCCTATATAGGAGAAAAATACAATTACCTAAATCCTAGGAAATTAATTCATCTATATGGCACTTTGCAAAAAAAGTATTTTTAAAAATTGTGTCCCTTCTGGCCTTTTTGTGAGAGAATATGTTAGAGACCTTATAAATCAGCACTCCAATTCCTAGTGCATGCCTCCGTTGCTAAACAAAACTAAAACTCTAGTTTCACTCATGCTAACCGTACAGGGCAGTCAGTCAGTGGATGGCTCTACTAACACCGTAGTACTTCAAGTCAAATTAGTAAAATTAATTAACTGATAACAAGTCTAGAACTGCTAATTGAAATTTTGTTCTATTCAAAAATCTCAGGAGTACAAATTAAAATGATACAGAATATTCTCTGGAAAAGTAAGTGTAGGACTAGAAAGCTGATCTAGGCTTAAAAGACTTACAGTAAGCCATTACTAATAAAAGAATTACTTGCCTCTAAGACCAATTTTTAAGGTGTTCCTTGCACATGATTTAAGAATAAAACACCTTCCCCATGCAGCTCCTCAGTCCAGAATGCATCACCAAAAAGAAATGAAGCAAATCTACCCACAAATAATGAAACTATGCAGTCTCTGAGCAATTTTTACAACTTCAAAGTTTAAAAAATATCCATGCTGAAGGAAAACCTTGCTCAAACATCATGCTCAAACATCATCCAAACCTTGCTCGAACATCATGCAAACAATGTTAGCTTCCATGCACTCCTATGATTTTTCTATGCTCTCAGAAGTGCATCAACAATTAATCATTTCTAAGAAACTATTTTTCTTTTTTTATAGATGGTTATACTCCCCAGGTTAAAAATTCTCAATACCTGGCATATTCAGGGATAGTGATGGTTGTTGTTCTGGCTTTTGAGATTTTTTTATTTTTTTGTCCACCAAGAATCTAAAATTTTACAATTTGTACACAACTTTTTAATTAAATAAATCACAATTGAATGCACTTTATTCTTAGTTGTAAAAGGTAGCTGAAAGGCTGAAAATAAATTGAACTCAAAATGATGAATGACACTTTTGTAAAGGGGACATACCTGTGAGCAAATATTTGGACAAACCCTTGAAGAAAGATTATTATTTTGAATTTAAAATTATTAGTGATCAAGTAGGGTTCCAACATGCTACTGATCTGCATTTACAGTAAGAACTTATTGTTCTATATAGCATCTGGCATACTCTGAAAATAAACTAAATGCTATTTGGTTTCAATTACAGTTATAGACTAAGACTTCAAAAAAATTATATTTTCCCAAATCTTAATCAGAAAGCCTATACTGTACTCTCACTGAAGGCATTGTAATAAATGAAAAGATTTATAACTGAAGTTAAGTATTTTATTTTTGGCTCATAGTCAGGCTTAAAATAAACTAGCTGGAAAACAGCATTCCATTTTTCTCTAATGATAGACTTTATTGAAGAAAAAATACTTAGCTCCTGAATTAGAAGCTATGCCAATCTAAAAATCCTTTAATTAGGGAGACGTTCACGAAATCTTATGTGATAAAAGTTTTCATGAAAGAAATAAACATATGAAGCAAAAGTGGAGCACTTCACAAGCAAATCATATTAAGTTTAACAGATGGAATGATTCTTGCTTGTCTTCGAGGATAAATAAACTAAGTTAGACAATTTTTAGCATCAACAATGTTTAAGATGCAGCAGAGCAACAAAGTTCTATGAGGAAGATTCATTCTTGCAATTGGCTTTATTTTTGCTTCATCTTCTTACCCACTTGAGACAAACTTCTCTGCAAGATACAAAATTTCTCAAACCCATCATAAGCCAAGTCAAGTAAAAGTGGGATGATAACTGGTAACTTTAGGCTAAATCTGGTGATGTATATGTTCCTATTTCTATCAAACATGTCAATGAAGATGATATACATTCAATTTAACACAAATATTTCTCAACTTTTGAGATGCTTGCAATACTTTTTTCAGGAAAAAAGACCTCTAATTTTTTTTAAATTCCCTAAAATAACAGAAATGAAACACTCACACATATACCTATGAAAGACAGATATACAGAATACCTATGCATTCTGTAATTTAAAATATCAAACTACAGTTTATTTCAGTTCCCGGTAACTGTCATTGCAATCATCCATGAGATGGAAAAAAATGACAGTGTTCATGTCCTCCAGTTGCATGTAAGTCAAATTAGCCTAAACCTTCAAGATCATACAATGACTACATCATACTTGTTTCTGACATTAAGGATGAAAGAAGCAGAGAACACAGAGGAATTACACCTGCATGACTTGCAATCACATAACTATCTGGGTTTCTAAAGTAAGGACCTGCATGGCAACACACTGCACACTGAGGTAAGAAAAATTTAAATCCTCCAGAAATGCAGAATTTAGACCTATGTTATGAAAAAAACCCTACAAAACAAAACCTACAAACAAACAAACCACACACACACACACACAAAAAACCCAAAAATGCCCAAAAAACCCCAAAAACCAAAACCAAAACAAACAAAAAAAAACCCAACCAAAACCCCCCCCCCAAAAAACAACCTTGTTTTTTTAAATATCAATCAATTTTTCTAAATTAGGAAAAAAAAGAAGGGGACTCTAAATGTAAAACACTGCTAATGCTATTCATCCTGCTAGAAGTTCAAAAATCAGAGCGAAACATACCAGCCTGCTTACATGTTTGAAACTTTTAGTATGAAGCACTCAGTAACATTAAGTGCATAGATCTTTGGACTGATAACTGATCACAAACAAACAGTCCAATTACATCTATTACTGCTGGCTCTATTCACGGAACAGTCTCTTTTATTACACTATTTGTGCAAAGAGGACTAAGATTAACAGAGTTAAAGCCTGCATTCCAATATGATGTACAGTCTAGTGCTGAAAACCATTTAATGTTTTCCACACGTACAGGAGAGACTGGGACAATTTACTTGGCTAAAACAGGAGGCATCCTTGGTGAAGTATACTTACACTGAAATTGGCTGGTAACTTCTGGCTGAAATGCTGCTAGAGAAAAAGTATGTCTATCTGCAAATATCATGCAGAAAAACTGTTCATTACAAGAAAAAAAAAAGAAATTTTTACTAGCATAAAAACTATGCAAACACACTGCACCTTGCATGGAACAGAACCTTACTTTAAGGGCTATGGCAGCAATCTCAGCAGAGCATCAGAGGAAGGAGAGAGTGAGACTGCCCCATAAATACTGTATTTATAAAAACAATACATCACCACCACAATTCTAGTAAAAGCTTAAATGTCACTCAGTTTTTTCATTCCAGTCTGGCACATGAACTGCTCAAGGATGTAAGGACTTAGCTATCTGATTTTTATTGAATGATCAAAGTTAGGGCTTAATTTCTGATGTTCTTTCATGCCCATAAACTACAGAAACAAATATTTTAATTGCAAGCTGGGTCACCAGACATACCAAGAGTAATTCAAGCAGTAAGACCTTTACTAGAAAGAACTACAGTTCTTCTATCTAGATATGCAATCAAGAAAGATTAATTTTGAAATTTATATAGTCATATTACTTTTCAAAAAGGTACCTCAAGGATTTCTTCATATTTTTTCACAGTTCTTTTCAGATCATCATCTTTTTCAACAATTTTTTTATGCAACTGTGTTGTCTCTATGTGATGATTTTCCATCAATTCATTTTCTACCTCCTGGGCTTTACCTATAAAAAAAATTTAGGCAGTATTAAAAAAATGCTATCTCCTGGGCTTTACCTATAAAAACAAGTTAGGTGGTATTAAAAAAGCATGGTTTTTGTTTTGTTATTTTTTAAATTATGTCGTAACTGATAACAAGTCCAGAACTGCTGATGGAAATTTTGTTCTATTCAAAAATCTCAGGAGTACAAATTATAATGATACAGAATATTCTCTGTAAAAGTAAGTGTATGACTTATACATTTAAAAAATGCTTTAAAGCAACTATAAGGAAAACTTGCCCGGAAAATTCAGTTTTCCACACTATCAGTTACTATTATGTCCCTTGATCCTACCAGGTATGAAATTTGCTGTCTGCAGTTTGGTACCTGGAGCAATTTTTTCTACCTGGTGCTGGAACCAGTTTCTAGAAGATGACAACCAATATTTATTAACTAATTCTATCTACTATTCTATCTAGATATGTGACTGAAACTTTTGCAAATCTTCAGAAACTCCTCACCTGTAGGTGTACTTCTAGTAACTAGAATCAAACCACACCTTTTTCTCACTTTCGTAATCTCCAAGTTACACTATAGTACCAAAAGACCAAGAAGATGAAATATGTTGTACACTAGTTATAACCACGTTGTGTTACAATCAGATATCATACCCAATTGGTATCTGTTAGTGGTTAGTGAATGAATTCTGCAAGACGCAGCTAAGAAAACACAATTCTGATTCTCAGATGGATCAAAGTTTCTCTAAAAGGTAAGTTTCTCTCCAGGTGCCGCATATTCAAGAATGGAATGTTAAAGTTTGTGCTACTGGAAACAAAACAGCATTGCAATGGAAACTTACCAACACACTTTCATCTTCAAATTTTACTCTCATTTTCTTTTCTTTTATACATACGACAGAAAGACAGGTACCTATGGCTATCATGGGTAACTCTTGCCGTGGCAGATGTAAAGAGTGCCAGATCAAAGATTCATCCTGCAGAACAGCTACATATGCATTTTCCTAATTGTACTACAATTAATATTTAAGTTATTTCCTGAGCAAGAGAAGTTCTTTCCTTAAGCTCTCTAGACATTAATAAAACACATCTTGTGTTTATCACAGTCACAGGTAAAATCCCTCCCCCAAAATAACAATAACTGAAGATTTGGTTCTCTGACTATTTTACTGATTACAGTTATATTAATATTGAACTTACTGATTGTCTCTTTTACTGCTGTTTCCAATTCTCTCTCTTTTTGAGCCAGCTGCGTATTGAACTCTCTTATTAACTGCTTTAAGGTGGAGTTGTGCTTCAACTCAATGTCTTCCTGTTCACATCTGTACAAAAACGTCAAAACATACAGCAAGGAAATATTATGTTTAAAGAGTGTGTGAAAACACAAGGCAAGGCAAGAGGTTTGGGATTTTCTTCAAAACTATTTTAGAATGGGATGGCTTTGAATTATATGAATTCTGTGAGATTCAGGGAGGCTTTATCTTCCTCCCCCATCTAATTCACCTGGTAGGCGTAGGTGTTTCATTTAAAAACAACCCAGAATTGAACCCTTCCGAAGATATGGAGATTTTTGTGAGGAAGTTGAAGAACTGGAAGAAAAGAATATGCCATAAAAAGAATTTTTAGGTAATTTTTAGAATTGCTCGAGAAACTATTAAAAGTGCTGAGCAGTACACCGCATTTTGTGCAGTATGTATGAACATCAACTGAACATCAAGCTCTCAGTACTAAGTTTAATAAACTTTGTTTCCTGTTTGAGAAAAAGAGAACTATATTATATGCTTCAGCAATGTTGAAAATTACCATCAATGAAACAGATCAAAAATAGTATTACTCTGCCAAATGTCAAACCTCTTTTCTTTCTGTTTTCTATTTGAACAATTAAAGAAAAATATCAGTCATTATTTCCTTGCTACAAACTGAGCTTTAGAAAAGTATTCTAAATAAAGAGATAAAATACAGAAACGGTAACACAGACAGGAACAAAGAATTTACCTGATTTTTTGCTCCATTTCCTCTAATGACTCCTTCTTTACTATGTCAAGCTCTTGCTGATGTTCCTTTCGCAGAGTACGTATGTCTTTTTGAAGATTATTCACCTCTTTGCGTAGTTTCTGTTTCTCCCCTTCAGTCTCTTCCAGTTTAGTCTGTAAGTCCTTCTGCTGATTCTGCATATCAACTAGTAACGTCTGCAGCTCCAAAACAGATCTGGACTTTTCTTCAGCATTTTCCTCAAAAGCTTTCAGTCTGTCATTTCTTTCACCCAACTCCTGCTGTAGACATTTCAGCTTTTCTTCATATCTTAAACTCATATCTTCCATCTCAATCTTAAGCACTTCATTTTTCTTCATTATATTATTTTCTAACTCCTTTATCTTCTCTTCTAAAGACTGACTGACTGCCTCCTTTTCCTGCATTTTTTTCTGTAAGTCTCCAATTATATTCTCCATATCAAAATATTTTTGTTCTTTAACTTTCAGTTCTTCCCTACTGCTTGCTAAAACACTGCCACAACAAGCATGCTCATCCACTAACAATGAATATTTTTTGGTTTGCTCCTCAAGTTCTTTCCTAAGACTTCTGGTCCTAACTTGCTCTTCCTGATGGCTCTTCTCAACACATTCTAGTTTTTTAAGGAGTTCTTTCTGTTTGTTTTGCAGTTCTAGATGACAGTCATTACTCTCTTGTTGTTCTTTCTCATACTTCTGTAATAATGCATCTTTTGCGGTTAAGGCCTTCTGTAACACCTCTATTTTCTCTTTGTATGTCTGTTGGACACTCTCAAGTAAGTTATTTTTTTCTTGTTCTACAGCAGCTTTTACACTGTCTACTTTTTCCAGCATCTCCTTCTCTAATTCTGTGGAATCTCTTCTTGACTTAATTTTTTCTTCTAAGGACTCAATTTTGGCTTCTCTCTCATGTACTTTCTGCTCCAACTCTCTTAATTGATCCTCTCTATCTTGCTTCAATTGCTGTTCCTTTTCTTCCATCTGAGACAGTAATTGCTTTCTAATAGAACCTATTTTTTGCTCTGCCTTCTTTTTCAGATCAGCCAGCTTAGTGCTGTTCTCTGCATTCAGTCTCTCTTCTAATTCTTTCAGTTCTTCCTCTTTCCTTTTAAGTATCAGTGACTTCATTTGATCAAATTCCTTCTCCTTTGCTTCAAAATCAGCCTTCAGTGAACCTATTTGCTTCTCAAGATTAAGCACTTTTTCTTCAGCCTTCTTAAATCTATTTTCCTTTTCAAAAGCCACCTTCTCTGCCTGATGGAGCTGCCAAGCTATTTCTTTTTTCTCTGTGTTTATTTGTTCATTACACTTTTTAAGTTCCTCCACCAAGGAATCATTTTCTAAGGTTTTCTTAGCAATGCCTTTTTCTAGTTCAGCAATTTTTGCTGCTTGTTTTTTTAACTTTGAGGTTAACTCACTTTCTTCCTTTTCCCTCCTGTTTTGCTTTTGTTCCAATTCACTTTTTAAACTATCAAGATTCCTGCTTTGTTTAGCCAGCTGTTCCTTCAGTTTATTTAGCTCTTCATCCTTTTTATTGGCTTCAGTATTGCTTAATTCAAGTTTGCTCTGCAAATCTTTGATAGTATCATGATTTTGTGTAAACCTGGTTTGTGCTTTCATCTTCCACTCTGACAGCTGGGCCGTGCAATGATCTATCTGATCAAGAGCTGATGCTTTTTCTTGACTCAGCATCTCAACTCTGGATGATAACTCTTCTACTTGATTTAACAACTGCAACCGATCCTCTTGATGCTGTTTGCTTAACAGAGATATGGCTGCTTCCTTCTCTGTTAAACTTACCATGCTTTCAAGTCTAACATTAAGGTCAGTGACTGTTTTGTTGAGAGAAGACACTTCAGATTGTTTTTCCTGGAGTTCTTCCCTCATTGATGTGACAGCATTGATATTTTCAGATAACTCTTTCCTCAGCTGTGTTATGCAAGTTTCTTTCTCTGATGCTGCTTGCTGCTGATGTCCTCCTTCTTTTTTCAATTGTTCATTTTCTGTTACAAGTCCTGCAATGTCAGCTCTCATGGACATAATTAAATTGTCCTTCTCCTGCAGTTCTTGCATTGATTTTTGCAAAGAAGTAGTAGCAGCAGAATGACGCTCTGTTATTTCTCTAAACTGAGCTTCTAGTTCAGTTATCTTACTTGTTTTGATTAACATTGCCTCTTTAACCTTTGCAGTTTGGCGTTCACAGTCTGCAATTTTACATGTTATTATGCCAATTTTTTCGCTACATTTTTCAATTAATTCATTGCCTTTAGTTTGCAATGAGGCTTCAGCATTCTTCCAAGCATCTAACTGGGCTGTAAGGTCTCCTGAGAACCTTTTAAACTCAGTTTCTTTTAGCCGAATTGTCTCTATTTTTTGGTCATAATTTTCATGATCTTTATACTGCGAAGATTGCACAGTTTGGAGTTTCTCTTCAAGGGTTCTCAGTGTATCAGCCAGCTTAGCAATTGTGGCTTTGTCCTTCTCTTCAACTGCTTTCTGTTTACTGAGTTGTTCCTGAAGTCCTGTCTGCTCTTTCAGGGACTGTTTAAGATCACTTTCCAATTTTTTCAACTGTATTTTCAGGTCACTTTCCCTATCTGACAAAGCATTCACCTTAGCCACTGACTGCCTTAGCTGTTCTTGCAATTCCTTCAGGCATTCCTCCCTTTTCACTTGTTCTTCCTTCAGTTGGGTTATTTTTGTTATGGAGTCCTCCTTTTCAACACTGAAGAGGAAAAGCTTCTGTTTCAGGTTTCCAACTTCTTGCTCTTTCTCTTGCAGTTCCATAGCATGTTCTTCCTTGAGCTCTTCAATCTGCTGATTAAGTTTCTTTTCCCAACTTTGGGTTACTTCTTCCAATTTCCTTATGTGGTCCTCAGCAACACTGTCAAGTTGCTCCTTCTGATTAGATTCCAGTTTTGACACTGCATCATTGATTCCAGATGAGCTGGCATGTGCCATTTCCAAAATTTTAGTATTGAATTCACTCTCTTTCTGCCTGAATTCCAACTGCTTGTTTTCAAGCTCTTTTTTTAGTTTAGCTTCCTGCTCAGCAAGTTTATTTTTGAAAGTTTCCTGCATATCTTTTGATTTCTGTTTCATTTTCTCCATTTTCTTCTCCTGACATTTCAATTTACTTTCATACTCCCCTTGTAAAGCACTAATTCTCTCCTCTGCAGCTAACAGTTTCTGTTTAAGCTCTTCCACTTGCTTGTTCTGTAACTTCTTCATGTACTCCATTTCATTTTCCTTCTCAGTCAGACTTCTCTTCATCTCATCAGCCTTTCTTTGCAGGTCCTTCAGTTGACAGTCATATTGCTGTGTTAGAGTGGTTACTTTCTGTGTATTTTCACTGCTTTGCTCCTCTAGCTTTGCAGACACTTGAACAAGTTCAGCTTCAGCTCTTTCTGCAGATTCCTTCATTTTCTGTTCATGTGCTTTCAACTCCTCCAAATGTCGGTCCTTCTCCTCCAGTGATTGTTTGAGCTTGTTGAGTTCCTCTTTGAGTATCTTCTCAACACCTTGAATAGACATTTCATGCTCTTTTAACATTGTTTGAATTACTTCATTGTGCCGTTTCCTCTCTTCTTCCAACTTTCCTTTCAATTCTTGCTTAGCTTCACATACTTTACTGTTTAATTCAGAGAGCTCTTGTTCTAAATCATTACGTATTTTTAGTGCTTCTGAAAGTTCAGAAGACAGTGCTTCTAATTCTGTTTGTTTCACATCAAGTTTTTCTAATGTTTTTTCATTCATCTCTTCTATGTGTGCACAGAAAATTGCTTCTTTCTCTTTCAAAATGGTTTGTATCTCTTGTTGTTGTTTCTCTCTTATTTTTTCTATTTCAGTTATTTGTTGTTGCTTTAAAATTTCAAGTTTTTCTGTCCAAAGCTCTTCTTGCTGCTGTTTCACATTCTCCAGTTCTTTATTGTGTTTTTCAACCATATCATTGATTTCCTTACTGTGCTGGTTTTTTTCAGACTCCATGAGAGTATTTAATTCCTCCGACTGCTTTCTGTCATCTTGCGAATACTTTGCAAGAGAGCTTTCCAGTTCAAGAATCCTCTGTTAGAATACAGTTTTAAAAGAATATGAATATTCAAAAGGTAACAATTTGATTATTTTTTTTTTAAATCTCACCAGGTTCACATAACTACAGGTTACTTATTCCATTATTTTTAGTGCATGTCAACTTCTTCAATAAGCCTTTCATTCACCTGGTTTCTTCTCACTTTTGCTTCCATTATGAAGGGTTAGCTAATTAATAAAAAACTCCCTATCTCACTGCAGTGAACACAAACACAAAAAATTGAAAATAATGTAACTAATTCAAATAAAGTAAGTAGTGATATTTATGAGAGGTATGTTTGCATTTTCTTCCTAAACTAAAGTACCAACATATAGGATGAAAAATATAGGGAATTTACAACAGTATTATGGACTTTTGTACGTGCCTACTGATTTATCATTATTCTACCTCCCATGGAAATGCTGCTGTAAATCCTTAATGCTTCTTTAGGCAAAACTTCAAAACAAATATCTGGGAGTGGTGGAATAATGTACAAACTTGCATTAGCAGAAAATACAGTCTTAGTCATTACATAAAGCAAAGGACACTTCAAAAATTTAAGCAAATCTTTTTGCTTACTGTGGTGGTGCATTTCCCCCTCCTCTCAGGCTGCACTGATATCTGAGAAATGCTCGTTAGACCTCAGCCTTGAAAAAACAGCACCTGGACTCAGCTCTTCCCACGTTTATCAGAAACTTTGTCTATTCCAGGAACAGTTTCTGTCTAACAAGCTTGGGTTTTCCTTACAAGCAGCATTGGAAACTATTTTTCTTGCTTGAATGGCATAACATCCCTGTTCTCACACTTTCAAAGAAAGTGCCAAGACAAACTGTGACCAGGATGAAACATTGTTATGACTAAAGCCCACTCTCTAGCGATCCTATAAACAGCAGTCCAAAATGGGGCCCTTTGAGCTCTCCTGGACCACAGCGGGCTGCAACCGGCAATCTCCCTGTAAGTGGGACACCTGTCAGAACTAGTGCACTCTCAAGAATTTCATACTCGGAAGATCAACAAAAAAATGACAAATACCGAGCCAACATCCTCACTCCTCAAGGCTCAACCTTTCACTTGTTGGGGAGGTGCAAAGGCACCCAAAGTGAAAGGTATTTCACTTACCTTTGAGGGGAACTTTTCACAGGCACCTTGCTGGCACTATCTCTTTATGTCTGTGTGCATGCACATGAGCATATGTTATAGGAAAGCTAGGAGAAATGCTGCTTTCTTCAATTTTTAACCACCTTAGCTATCTACGTAAGTTAGACCTGTAGTAAGGTTAAGTCATTAAGTTATAAGCTAAGTGGAATGCTGCTAAGTTGCTAATTTTAACTTATAGGTTAGGTTAAATTCTGTGAAATGTTATTCTCTCTTAAATTGTTAAGGTAAGGTTGTAAGTTGAGTTAGGTATAAGTGAAGTGCTATTCCTTTGTTAAATTGTTAGGTTTTAGGTATAATTTAAGTTAAAGTACTCTTAAGTTTGAGTGCTGTTAAACTTTTAGGCCGTATTCCTTTTCATCTGTGCTCTCACTGTCCTTTTGTCACATGCACCTAAACACACATACACACCCCCCTTAGATAGTTCTCCCTTCATTTCTGTTTGATTGCCTGGATTTTGTTTTGTTTTGCTGTTGCTTGTTTTCCTTAGTGTGCTTTAACTGTCCTCTAAGTAGTAGACTGAATCTTGCCAACAAACTTTGTTGTGCTGTTGCTTAATATTAAATCTGGTTTTCACTGATACTCTTGCAGCTGATTTTTTAAAGTGATCCCAAACACTCATTTGTAACGCTTACTAAAGTATCCTTATAAGCATTTGTAAGGTAGTAGTACCCAGAAATTAAACAGCCTGAAATTTAACTCCTCTTTATAACATATCTAAAAATTAAATACATGGATACAAATTCATATCCCACATGCTGATGCCTTAAGTTTTAGCTTTCATATTTTTCATATTCTCTGCTGCCTAGGTGTGTAGCTCTGAGCTTCAGATTAAGTTTTAGTAAGTTCTCTTCACAGAGTAGGTAGACAAAACAATCCTTTTCCAGCTTGAGACCAAGGACAACTGTTACAAGTTTCAGGCTCAAAAAGCATAAACAGTGGACTGAAAAGAGCAAACAAGAAGGATGGGACTTCATAACCTGAAGCTGTAATTGGACAATTAATCTCAATGTGCCAATGGACCAAAACTTAGAAAAGTGTGAAACCACGTGACAATTTTGGGTCAATTTTGGGTGTAGCCTTGGCCAGGCTCTTGTACTGCCCAAGGTGTATCCTTTTAAGGCCTTTTAATAAAAACACTTTAATATGTATACTACTTTATTCTTCTAGCTCTGTCTAGTCTCTGTTCCAGGTCAGCCTCTCAAGGCATCATGCCACCTAACCTTGTAAAAAACTAGGGGCTGCAGAATAGCATGGCAATATATTAAATTTTTGTCACTTTAATACCACAAAATCCAACCACAACGAATCACCATCTGTAAACTTGTCAGAGTTAAACACATACTTGTAAATGCTTATTTTTTTGGAATCTTTACTCACAGTTCTACAAGTCTCTACTTCTTGATGCATCTTCTGAACTTTCTTGTCACACTCAGACTGTATGGCTTTCTTCTGCAGCTCTAACTCTTCTAAGGCTAGGGATTCTTGCTGCTCTTGCTCTTGAAGGACTTTTAAGCACTCATTCTGATTCTTTTCCTGCATGAAGAAGTACAACTGAACAATAAACTATAGTCATCACACCTTCAAGAACATTATGATAGGATATTTTCAAGTCAGTTATTAGCAGTCATACACTAATCACCTTTATTTTCTGCACAAAAACAAATGGAGTTTGTATTTGATCTGTGAAAATATAACTGCAATAAATCACTTCCTTGTTTTTCTTGGAAACCACTTGTCTTTGCATGAAAAACGTAATGCAATCAAGCCTTCCATTTTGGTTTGTTTACCACTATTAATTGAGAATAATATCTGAGAGGAATAAAGTCTGTTCTCACTTGATTCCACTGCTAGGATATTTTTAAGATCGTTTCTTACAATTAAGGATGTAACCTGTGAAACAGGTAGAAAAATATACTCAGGACAGGGCTGTCGAAGTCTCTCAGTCTTAGTCACTATCCATCACGGAGGGGCACAAAAACCAATATGCTATTTGTAACAGATACATATAGATGATATATATACATATATGTTACATATATATCAACTATTTAGGCAAAATTACATGATTATCTATAGTGGATTGCAGTTCATGAAAAAGTACAAAAAATTCCAAAAATTCTTCCCAGTCTGATCTCAAAAATTCTTTTTCTGATGTCAAACACTAAGAACAGTGAACCCTGTTCACATAACACAATACAATCAGACATAACTACACAAATGCTTTTCAAACAGCCTCATTTCTTGTATTTCTTTTACTCTAGCTTCTGGGCCTGACTGCCAACGATCCATAGAAATATATTTAAAAAGCAAGTCTAAAAAAAATTCCAAAAAAAGGAAGTTTCCACAAGATACAGCTGTTACTGAGCACTGATAGTGATAAGTTATTATTCAGTCTGGATCATGGCAGCTGCTTTCTTTTTATGTTGCTGAAATCTCTGAGATATTTGACTTTTGGTAAGCACTCCTATCTTTGAGCACAGGACTCTCACTGTGGAATAGGGTCAAGCCAAGAGTTCTAATCCCAACTCACACTTAGAGAAATGTCTTTTTATGCATTTTAGGTTTACTTACAAGAGCTGCCTTCATCTTCTCCTGGAATACCTTTTCTTGAGCCTGTAATCTCTCATTTAGCTCCTGATCTTTGGTAGCCAGTTCTTTTTTATGGATTTTTTCTAGTTCAGCAACTCGTTCCTCTGAAGACTTCTGTGAATCAAAGTCAGAAAAAACTCATTTCAAAACATTAACTAACAAAATACTTTATATTTTTTCTTAATAAGAAAATAGTGCAACAGACAGAAGAAACTGGAGCCAACTTTTTGTTCCCTTTGAATAAGTTACGATCACTTGGAGTGCTTAATATAAAGCCCTTACAGTTCTTATTTTCTTATCTTCCTTCTCAAGTTTTTCATAGTTGTACTAAAGGAAACACTACATTCTCTAAAGACTCTTCTTCCAAGGCAAACTTAGTGTTTTCAGTTCAAACGTGCTAATACATTGGAAAACAAACTTTTTGTAGCTTTCCCAGTATTCTTATTTTATGAGCCAGAAACTCAAGTGGTGATAATCTGTGTAGACAGTTATCTACAATCTATATATGTGCTTTATTTAAGAATAATGTAAAGCATGTCAGTGGTCCTCTTAAAGCATCAGTGTATTCTCTTGGAAAAATTAATACCATTATGAATGTCATTACAAGAATTGTAACTTAAAGGTGGTCAAATTTACAGCTTTGCAAAGCATGTGAAGTATTCCAGCAATTTCTACCTAAATGCACCAGATGAAGCAAATTATAGAAACTTTCACCCAGCAAACAATATGGCAACAAGTTCTTAAACATTTACACATAGTCAGCTAGGATAGTGATTAAAGGCTAAAAGTGATTAAACCCAAGATCCTGGTAGAGATGTGTGAGCTTCCTGCCATTAATCTCTTCTTCTTGTCTCTGTTTAAAGTCTCAAGTATACTTCTAATAAATAATTTTATTAAATACTGTGAAGCAAAGAGTAATACTACTTATTTTTACATGCCATTAACGAACTGATTTAAATTGCTGAAGTAAAAACATCTATGAGGAGTTTTCTATTTTTCATTAAGTAAATCTTTAATCACAGAAAATAATTTTTATATGTTTTATTAACTAGCAAAAGCTTTATTACAGAGTTCTGTCATACTGATATATTTCACAACTTTATTAACTGTAATAAAGTTTTTACCTTCATAATCTCAACCACCTCTTGTTTCACTCTGGTTAATTCCCACTGAAGATTTACTCTCTCTTCTTCACTTGCCTTTTCTACTGCTTTAATTTTTTCTTCCATTTCTGTCTGCAGTTTTTTCCGGGCTTCCTCTGTCTTTTGGGCAATACTTACAGCCTTCTCAAGCTCTTCAAAAGCTGTGAATTTAAAAAAAGTATGTAATAATTGACAAATATCTTCTATCAAAATTCTATTTTGATAGAAGAATTTCACAAAAAGAGAAGAATGAATTTAGGAATTCATCAAGAATTCACGTTTATTTTCTAGAAAGGAAAGAGACAAATCACTCCTCTTCTGCCTATACCTGCTGAGTAAACTTTGAAGAAGTGGAAAATAGCTGCACGAAGAAAGGTAATTCACACTAAAACAAGCAGACAGAAACAAACCAAGAATGACTACTATGCAAGGCAGTTATTAGTCAGTCATGAAGAATTTCTCCTGAATACAACACTAATGTATAATACCAGGCATTTTATATACATAATAATTCCAAACTGTAAAACCTAGAGAATAATTTCTTTAAACTGTATTTCATAGAGTCCACAGAGACAGCTTTGCTAATTTCATTATCTCACTATTTACATTCAATGTACACTTCTACCAGTGTAGTAGCTGAATGTTAAGAAGACTGTCTGGCATCTCTAACTTCACAAATAAAATGTAAAAATAAAAAATTTAAAAGCTAAGATTTCCTTCCAGAAAACTTGAATAGCTGTAAGTGGTTTCAAAAGAACTCTCAAGCTGCAGTGTTGAGATTTATTTACTCTTGCACAGGATGCACAAATTCACTGAAACACATTTTGATTTACAAAATAGAAGCAATAATTCCACAGCTTCATCTCATGCTAAGGAGAAGTATTCTAACATGCTTCATTCATGTCATAGATGATAATTTAGATATAAAGAGAAAGCAAATAAATTCCGGTATTGTGAGCTTGTTTATTTATTCAATACCCCTAAAACTCACTGCAACTGATGTCAGAATCTATACAGAATTATACAAGACTAGAGTTCAATCATTATTAGGGAAATCTCTTTTCCTCCATGGATCATGAACATGGAAAACTGTGGAGGCTGGTAAACCGGCTGGGGAAAATCTTGCCTTAGTCCCTGCTTATGGCAAGACAAAAGCTTTCCCTCAGAATGCACTTCCTGCATGTTGATTCTATGTGTCCCTTTGGCTCTTCCCCTTTGTTCCACCCATGTGACCTCATCTCATTTGTCCTGATGTTCTGCCCCACCCCTCGCTATCCCTATATAAATCCTTGCTCTCTCTGCCTAAGGGAGTTCTTTGTCCCTGGACCGCTTCACGGTAGGAGCTCAATAAAGACCCTCTGTGGAACCCCATACAAAGACTCTGTCCCTTCCTTCTGCATTGCTCATGGCTGAAATCATCCAAGAGCTGAAATCACTTGGCAAAAGCGGGACATGACTGCGCCCAGGATGTCTTTTTAAAGACGCTTCTTTGGGAAGCTTGCGTCATTCTACCACCTCCACCCACCGCAACACAAAATCCCTGCAGTATATTAGAAAAATTCAGTATCACAACATTCTACTATATGGTTAGTACTTTGCATAACAGAATTTTGGCAAAACACCTCTGTAAAATTCAAAATCACAGTGCCAATATCAAGACATATATTTATCAGAGCACAACCCCCTGAAAGTATATTATTCTATTACACCCTGGATTATTTGGACTCTGTTTTGCAAGGAAACAGAAAAAAATAACTTCTGAAGTGTTACTTAGTATGCTAAGCTTTCTTCCAATAAATTCTGTCCTCAAAAGAAAATCGTAATAGACTCTCACATCTCTAGTTTTTTTGACTCATCATTAGTTAGTAGGCATTCACAGCAGTTAATGCAATCTTTGCTTTTTTTGAAAATACCTTTAATAACATTCAAGCATGTATTTGAGAAGTGAGCAATAATTTCCATTCCATATCTTTTGATAACATTAAAAGTGAAGATTTTAACCACAGTCTATACTTTTGAGGCAGTGCTGCAAATATGTTTTCAAGTAACTTATTTTCATAAAACTGGATTCACACAAATTCTGACCTTTTACAGAATTTTCTTCTGTTTCTTGAGGAAGCCTTTTTCTGACTACTCACAGCAATAATCAAGTTTTAAGGCGAAATGGGGCTGTTATTGACTCTGGCAATACCAAAGGAGACCACTGTATCCGCTTTTCCACTCCTGGTTCTGCTTAAATGGTAAAACTATTACAAAAAATTAAGATCACTAGAGATTATTTCAAACAGGAAAACAGTCTAAAATGTAATACAAGCATGCACAAGGCTCCTAGTTCCTTATTTTGCACAGTTCTTCATAGTCCTATAAAGGCATTTGTCACTTGCAATCTAAGGACTCGAGTTCTCCCCCCTGGCAGCACAAGGCATAAGCTGATTATGAATACTGCAGAATAATGCAGAACTGTGTTTGGAGAATGATAATGACTTCCCTGATGCTCCTCTCAGTCCTAACAAAAGTAGGCCAAGCAAAACTGGTGAAGTCGTTCAGTATTACAGCATCATCTTTTATCAAAACCAACAAAAAAACAACCAAACAAGCAAACAAAAATATATATTAAAAAAAAAAAAAAACAAACAAAAAAACACCACCTTATGGAGCTTTGTAAAGTATAGCTTGAAATTAAAGCCTGTAAGTAGAACATTAAGTTATTTCACTTTTCCATACACATTTTCTGATTCTTGTTCTGAGCATCATGTACGTTATTTTCATTCGAGAAACCTGCTACTTCTGCAAAAGGCAAAAGAATATATTTGTCATAGCCCACTGATCAGCCAAAGAGAAGATCCAGGTTCAGAAGAGGATTGACTACTGTTATGGAATTGCTGAGCAACATGCAGTACAAAAGCTGCATCACCATAATCACAATCACCATAATTAGCAGGATGCTAATACAAAAACTAGACAAAAGCTGATGGTTAAAAAGCCAAGAAGGTATGAAAGCACAAAGAAGCAATACTTCACAGAAACACAGTTAGGTCTCTAAAAGTTAAATTATACGCATCTCAGGCACATTCAGCCCTTAAACAAAACAGGATATTTTCATTCAAAGTAGTTAATTCTAGTGTAGCTGGACACAACCAAGTTTCAAACCAGCAGAGGGCTAAACTATCATCAAGCAGACAGAATCTGGTCTCTATTATCACTGTTACTTTTAATCTGTGAGAGATTTTAATTCTCTGTATCAAAACACAAAATAAAGTCCATGTTTTTATTTAAATATACCTACTCTGAATGTAGAGAGTAAAGGCACTGCCTCTGCATTCTTCTTTGGCCTGCAGAACTTTTTTCAGGGAAGATCTTTCGACCAAGTATTGGTTGAATTAAGTTTCACAAAGGCACATTAGCAAATCAGAAATAGAAACGAGCACACCAACAGTCTCAGGTTAGTCTTCCAAAACCCCATTCATGTGACAAAGCCAGACAAACTGAAAACCTTCCTGTGCAATATGTAAATCACAAAAAATTAGTCTGAGCAGAGTTTAAGGAGTGCAAGGTTTGCAAACTTGTTTTTTATACAACATGTGCTGGACAGTTTACCTATGCCACTCCAAAGTACCAGTCTTGGTTCCCTTCGCCTTGCCCCTCCCACTCAGAGTAACGCTTTGTGCTGTGAAACCTTCTTGTTTCCTCTGCTGGTGCTGCCCACCTTTTCTCTTTGCCTAGAGTGCGCCTAGTGCTAAACATTGTATAAGAAGCAAACCAGCTTTGTAAACCGGCTGACAAAGGAAGGATTACACGTTCAGTTTCTGAGGGCTGAGAGCAAGCATGGTGTACAAATTTTGGAAAAAAAAGGTTGAAATCATTCCTATAGCTAATTTGTGCATCTAGGCAGGATTTTAAATGCACAGTCCAAGCCTTTTTTTTCACTGAAGAAAGGTGCAAAGCATATGTTAATTAAGCTTGCAAACGAAATGCTGTCTACAAATAGGATTTGCTGTCTAAAGACCTTGTTTGCTCATAGACTGTAAGTAAGTCAGTAATCTGCATCCTGAGAAGTCACAAAGTACTTATGCTAGGTAATCCCAAGAGAAATTTAAGTTTAGCTGGAAATTTACAAATACTAAAAAGATCTTTGTTGAAGTAAAAAAGAAACGTGTTGCAGGTATCTCAAGTAGAAGTGCCTGAGAAGCACAGAATTTACTTTTTAGAACCCAGTTCAAGCACCCAATGTGTGACATAAAAAATCCAGGGGCCTTATCCCAGTCTTGTTCATACAAGGCTCAGGAAAGGCACCATGATTCACTTATTGGTATGTGTGGATGCACAAAAACAAGATGCTTTGTGAGATTTCAACATAATGTACCTCTAACTACAAAAAAAAAAAAAGAACTTCAACTGGGGAGACCAAGTTATAATTTACACTGTTTTGTACACAACAAAAAAACGTATACGTATCTTTTCACTATGTCATTACACAAAAATGCATTCACATTAAATCAAACACTGGAGCAATTCACTGAAGTCCTGATTTACAAAGAAAAATGCCAGAGATGTAACAGTAGGCAAGATGACATGAAAAACTATACCACTTTTTAGTCTCCAAGCAGCACTACAAAAGTAAATTTCAAGTGTATTATGCTTATCCTTATTTTACTATAACATAAATGAAATTAACATTTCTACATCATTGCATGAATTCAGTTCTTCACTAAACCATGATATAGAAAAAGATGTCTAGAATTTAACAGTCTAGATGCCATTCTGTGCCACGTGGTTTATGATGACCTTAGCAGAGCAGATGATACACTGTGGTCCATTCCAACTTTACCAATTCTGTGGTTCTGTGAAAGCCACCTCACATTAACGATCCAAAAACCAGAACTTTAAATGTTGACCTCAAACACATGAAATTGCCCAATTCATAAAACCATTACAACCCAAAGGTTAATGCCTAAAAAGCAATTTCAGGCTCTCCCGGTATGCAAGGTGGTTTTCTCAAATAATTTAATTCAACTGTATTGAACCGCACAAACTCTGCAGATTACAATATTTTTGGAACGTATTAAGCCAAGGATGTAATAGAAAAATCTAATAAAGGTCACCTTACAATTCTTAAAAGCAGTGTTAACTAATTTTCCAAGGGTTCCAACACACATATATGCATGCTTAAAAGACTATCATAAATAAATGCATTCAAAGGTAAAGTTTATACTTATGCACTATAAAATCAACAAAAGTACTTAAAAATTTTGTTTAAAAAAGAGCACATTTAACACACGAATCTCTCCCTAGAAAAATGTAGTGTACTCAATACAACATTCATTCAAATTAAAATACTTCTCATTCCAACAGTTTTCCAGTTGTCTACAGAATCATCTCTAACCTGACTGCAGATTCTGGCCAGGCAAACTTGAAGAAATTACTGTGTTAGTGTATGTAGATAGTATATTAATAATTCATAATTGTTTCTCCTGCCTCGACAAACACTACTGCATACAACTATGATAATAACTTCATATCTACAGAAGTATTAAAAGATTCTTCACCTTCTTTTTTTAATCACGAAGAGCTTCCTAGTCTCCCAGTACCAAACAAAATACATCTTTAGTAGGACTGACTGACTTCTGAAGTATAAATTTCCAGAACTAAAAAGACACATGCAACCTTGAAAAGGTAGGAAAGGAAGGCATCTAATGAAAACGTTTCTTACTTTCCCAAGATGGATGTTCCAGCTGGTTTTCTGCATTACACCAGAATGATCTATCCAAATTAATCTTTAAAATTGCAAGTTCTAATCTAAATCTATATAGATTTAAAATAAACCACTATGAACTGCATTATTCGAACTCCTCATTGCTTTTTAGAGAAAGAAAATATGTATAATATTTTATTCAAAGTAACACCCGAGCTTCTGCCAAAAGAGTGAGCTTCTTTACATGCCCATGAGAAAAAATAAAATTATTCTAAAATAATTCTGATGCAGTAGAAAACAATTTCACTGTTTAAAAAACAATGATTTAACTTCATTTCATGCAAAAATATAACTCCAAGCACACATAATGTTACCTAATTTCCATAAAAAGCAAACTACATCATATAACAGTTACATAAATGTTCCTCTCTTACAAGCCTGAGGCAAAAGGAATCATCATTGCTGTTTCACTTAAATCAGAAATGCTTCCATTTAAATAATTGAAAGAAAATGCTTACTATGGTTATAACATTTTTACATCTTCACAAACTCTTACACACTCACTGCTATGTTTTCTATGTGAATTCCTGGTGGCATTATAATTACAATTTATAGGTAGTTGCAAGTTTCTCTTAAGTTAGACCAGAAGAAGACTCCACCAATCTTTTCTCCTACAAACAAGGAAGTACAGTTGCATTTCAGATGTTTCTTTCTTAAATCCAGTTTTATTGGTAACAGACAAATCAGCCAAAAGCATCCCTAAACTCTGCTGTCCAGAACTGAAGTTAGTAATGATGGCACAGGTGATGTGTAGAACAATAGAAAAAAGAGCATCTCTTAATATCCATTCCAAACACCAACTGTAGAAAAAGACCACACTGAAGCTTCTTCATGTACAAATGTGAAAGCCAATAATCTAGGTATATTCTTACCAGCTCTTTCAGATTTTTCTTTCTGCTCTTTTAATTCCTCGCCTTTTGTAGTTATTTGTTTGATTCGAGCACGCAGTTGGGCTACCTCCTCCTCCTTCATTTCCAATGTTTCATGCATTTGCCGCTTTGTTTCTGCAATTACCATGCCCTATGGAAAAGGTCCTTGTGAAAAAAAACTAGCAAATAAATAAGACATATATCTGAGACAATTTCAAGCCAGGGCACAATCCTTGCCAGGAATAAACTGTAGTCTCTCATTATGAGACCACAGATCATAGGATTTTTCTATGTCAGAAAACAGAAAATGCTAACAAAAAGAAGATAAGAATAGGGATTATTTTTAAGAGTATCAAAAATTTATCTAGTGGTAAGAAGAACCCCAGCAAACACGGACCATCCAAAAACTTCCTCCTTCTAGTACAGACACTTTCCTTTGAAACATGTATTCTGTAAACAAACCCAAACTAAAAGCATTGTAAAGTCTGTACTTCTCCTTCGAGAATATGCCATACAATGTTAGTCACGTCACTTATGACACCACCAGAAGTTACTTCAGGTACCAAGACTGTGATTAAAAAAACGTTTAAGAAGCTAAAAACTGAGAAACTCCTTTTTGTCTATTCAAAATACAGTTAGTTTACTGGTTATTTTTAAATTAATTTAATTGTATCTCATCTTCATTTGTGTTCGGGGCTTTTTTTTTTGTTTCAGAATTGGGATCAAGGAGTGTATTCAGTATATCTGCTTAATCCTGAATAACAACATGTTGCAGTATTAAGTATAATCTAAAAGACATATATCTTATGGTATATATACAATAAAATTCTTAAGTTGCTTAAATTACTTGTTTATTAAAACAAAGATTAAACCATCAGACCACTATAACCAGCTTCTAATACCAAGAGCTAGATATTTTGTGTTTTAAACAATCTTCCTCAAAACCTACAGCTTTGTTTACCTTGTCTTGTTCTAGCTGTTCAATCAAATTCTTTGCATCACGCAGCTGCGTAATCAATTTAGTCTTCTCAGCCATGTGAAGGTCCTAAAAAAAAATCCCAACCACAAGTTGGTTGACAAACAGCTTAGCTTTGGCTCTGACCCTGCACTATGCCTTGGAGGAAGGACACAGAACACAATCAAAGGAAACTGAAGTGGGGAGTTTTAAATTACTCTTACATCTCCCATAGGAAGGCTGCCTTATGGCTTCTGTAATAATTCAGAGATCTGAAGGCTTTGTTAGAGCCTCCACACAAGGAGGTCTCAGTTGCTAAAGTAAAATATGTCTAAGATTTCTGCTTTATTACCTGCATCTTGATTTACAACAGGATCTCAGCAATGCAACATAAATTATTGTTACTAGCCTTGTTCAGAGCTTTTTCAAACCAGGCTAGTGCTCAGAGATGAAGACAGAGACGGGAATTGATTTCTGTAACTAAAGTTAAGTACACCTATACTTAGCACATTTTCAGGTTTCATTACTATTAGCCACCTTACTTACACTCCACACTCAGCATTAATGGCCTTAAAAGGAAAATTGAGCAAAGTATTAATTTATTAGCTTTGAAATTGCACTTATGTTCACTATATTGTGATCTCCAATGGCCTGCCTTCCTTTTTTTTCTGTTAATTTACAGAATTAATGCCTCATTCACTATGACTTAAAGGTTTAGCTCTGCTCCACTTTTCTCACTTTACCTTGTCTTCTGTGCTAAGACAGTCTTTTCCCAGCTCAATTTCCCACAACTGCTTCTTTCTAATACCATTCTGATGGTTATTTATACAGTAAATTTTCATACCCTACTTCACCACTCTAGAATAATTGATGTGTATTAATTTCAGGTGGGTTTTATCTCCAAAAAAGTACAAGGACAGTCTGTTTCATGGTCTGCCCTATCAATAAATTCTGGAAATAACTGGAGTTCTTACTGTATTTTCATGGTTAATCATAAAGCTATGAGCATTTTCCGTACCTTCATTTTTTCCAGTTCCTGAAGCCTCTCTTCCAGCTGTTCTTGAAGGGCCTCTTTCTCATTGGTTAATTGGGCACAGCTCTCCTTATATGACCGAATAGTCTCCTTACAACGTTGTAGCAAGTTCTCTTGGCGCTTCACCCTCTGATTAAGAGTTTCCAGTGTTTTAACAGAATCTTCATTACCCTCTATAAGACAACATACCAACATTACCATATACACGCCATTTCCAAAATGCAAATCTGCATTCATCATTCACAATGCAGTGGACTCATAGGTCTCTAAAGAAAGTTGTGTGAAGTCTGCAAAACTTTCTAGATCCTTCTGTAAGTGCCAGAAACATTCTACACATACACAGAATAGTAAAGACAGTCTTTAACACCAAGTTAGCTTACAAAACCCCAGCTTCAAAATGAAGCTACTAATCAGCAAGGTTTTTCACGTAATTAAAAAGTCATCATGATTTATAAATCTCCCTGCTGCTACTAACAGAATATGCACAAGTAGGAAAAAATGTGACACAAAGCAAATCAAAACTCTCAAGTGCCATGCACACAGATTCTTACTTTCCCAAGTCTGGGTGTGACACTAATTCTAAAATAGCCAGGTTGGCAATATTACATTCAGCAGGATAAAGGTTATACTTAGTGTCTTTCTGAGTTGTATTCATAGAATCATAGACTGGTTTGGAGGGATCTTAAAGATCATCTAGTTCCAACCTCTGCCATAGGCCAGGACATCTCACAATAGAATAAGTTGCTCAGAGCCCCTTCCCGCCTGGCCTTTAATGCTTCAAAGAATGGGGCAGCCACAACATCTCTGGGCAACCTGTTCCAGTGCCTTACCACCCTCACAGTAAAGAATTTTTTCTAATGTCTGTAATTTAAACCTACTCCCTTTCAGTTTGAATCACTGTATAACTAGCACATTTGGCAGCATTTTACTGTGTGCTTCTGCTCTGATGCTCTTTAGGCTGGAAGAGTATTCAGCATTGTACTGGTTTTGCATAGCCAAGCTTCAGTAGTTGAAGGGGAGCTACGGGGTGGTTTTTGCAAGGAGCTGCTAGAAAGCTGCCAGAAGCTTTCTTCGTGTCCAGCAGAGCCAGTCCCTGGCTAAACTCCAAAGACAGATGTGCTGCTGGTTAAGGCTGGGCCAATTAGAAATAGTGGTAATGCCTCTATGATAAAAAATTCAAGAAGAAAGAAAAAAAAAAGTTATTTCACAGTTGTAATCGCAGCCAAAGAAGAGCAGAGTGACAACATGTGAGGGGAACAACTCCGCAGACAAGATCCACGGAGAAGGAGGAGGAGGAGGTGCTCCAGGCACTGGAGTTGAGACTACCCGGCTGCCTGTGGTACAGAGCATGATGAAGCAGCTGCAGCCCATGGAGGACCAAGGAGATGCAGAGATCCACTAACAGACCATGGAGGAGCCCATGCCAGAGCAGGTGGATGCCCGAGAAGAGGCTGTGACCCCGTGGGAGGCCCATGGGAGAGAGAACCCCACTCTGGAGTAGTCTGTCCTTCAAGAACTGCACCCTGTGGGAGAGTGACCCACACTGCAGCAGATTCAGGAGGACTGTGGGATGGGCTCACATTACAGTAGTTCACAGGGAGCTGCTGCCCATGAGATGGACTCATGCTGGAGAAGGTCTTGGAGAACTGTCTCCTATGAGAGGGACCACAGGGTGGAGCAGGGGAAGGACTCCTCTCCCTGAGCAGTGGATGAAACCACAAGTGATGAACTGACCATAAATCCCCATTCCTGTCTCCCTGCTCCTCTGGGGAAGGAAGTAGAGCTGGGAAGAAGAAAGGGGTGGGGGGAAGACGTTTTTAAGGTTTTATTTTACTTCTCATTATCCTGCTCTGATTTTATTAGTAATAAATTTGCTTCATATCTCTAATTCTCTTGAGCCTGTTTTGGCAATGACAGTATTTAGTGAGGGATCTCTCCCAGGCCTTATCTGAACTCATGAACCCTTCTTTAAATTTTCTCTCCTCTGTCTAGCTGTGGAGGAGAGTGAGAGAGCCACTTTGGTGGATGTGTGGCACACTACAGTCCAGAGGCAGACTCATGCACAGAAAACATCTTGAATCACAATTTTCCATTATTGACTAAGCAGTACAAAAACCATGGCACTAGATAAGAACATCTCTCACCTAACACCTCCTATCATCCTTGCATATAAAAACCATAGCAGATGCTGAACAAATATAATTTCAAGACGTATGTTTACCTCTGTATTAACTCTACCTTTTATGAAGGGTACCAATGAAAGACACTTTTATTATATATCAGCACTATAATGTCCCTTGCTCAGTAATCAAATATATACAACACTGAGAATCCCATTAATTCAAACAGCCTCCAGATGTGAGGAACACTCAGGTAATTCAATAGCAGGAATATCAAAATTGATCTTTGCTTTTACTTTTTTCTGATAAAACGAGAAAAAAAATCCCAAACTCACAAACAAAAAGACCGAGACTGGCAACTAATCTGCTCTCTAAACTGAAGGAACAGGTCCTCACTTATGGGGGACAGAATCTCTTAACTGTATTAAGTTGGGATAGTAAGGACACCTACCAACAAAGCAATAATTACAACGTTATTATCAATATTGACAAAGGAAAGACATACCAGATCTGAATTCTTATGAAAATTTAGTTTCTTAAAAGGGTTATCCTGTCCTCTAGCTGCCAGATGGTTTTCAAAACAATAGTTTTCTTCTAGAAAATATATCCTTACTATGACATGGTCAGCCCTAAATATTGTTACTCCATCATAAAAACAACAGGTTTATTCCCCAAATGTAAGGTCTCTTGAAAAAGCCACAATACTTACCATTGCTTCCTGGTTCCACAATATTTTCTGCACTGACTTCTTTCATTGGACTTTGAACTTGTGGTTCTGATTGGACATTTTGATCAGGCAATTCAGTGCCTATCTGGCCATTCTGTAATCTCTGTTTCAGCAACGACACCTAAACAAAATGGTTTTTTTTGTTAAAAAATCCAAGGATTCTAAGCAGATAATTTTATAATCTTCAAAACTAGAAAGAGTTAAATTAATTTTGATATTAGCAAGTAGAAAAAGGAAAAATGTCTGAAATTTTTTACCATTTTTTAGAAGTCAGAATTATGCTTCCAATTAACAAAAGTGAAATTACTATGGGTAGAGAAACAAAGACCAATTAAGCAAAATACTGCAAAAGCAATATTAGGTCAGACACCTCCTAATGTTGATGTCCTTATAACAAAAACATCATAAAAGTATTCAAGTGCAAATCAGCCAATCATATTTAACCTGAGTGAGATTTTTACAAAGGTATCCTCTACCACAAAGACACACTTAATTTCTAGAAAATCCTAAATTCACAAGACATTTTTCAACTTCAGAGCAATTATAATAAAACATGGATATATTATAGGAAATATATAGCTAAAAAGAAAAAGTAAGAAGAGCAGTTTTAAACAACATCTGCTGGGTAAATTATCTTGCCTGAGTTTGTAGGACACTAATAAGTTGATCCTTTTCTTCTAATGAAGCATCAAATTCCTCCTGGAGATGTTTCTTAGCTTGTTGATCCATCTGGAGCTCCTGATAATACAAACACATCTCAAATGAATGTGAACTCAATGAATGTGAACTCAAAAGACTTATGAATGTATTATGAAATAACATCTAAAATATCTCTTTCATATTTGTGATCCCAAAATACAACCATAAAGTGTATATTTTTTTACTATACAACATTCCACACAATATAGAACACAATAAGAATATCAAATTATAACACCAGCATTAGAACAGCAAAAGTCTAGATTTTATGCAAAATTATCAAGGATTCTTTTTCCAAAAAGTAAGTTTGTATAGGGATCATTTCAAGTCTGCCCCTGAAAAACTCTCTTCCATGCACACATTTCTCCTGGAAGCTGAAGACTGCACTTTGGAAGATTCTTCATTTAGCCTCCAGATCAAGTCAACATAAAGAGCAGAAATGTAAAATTCATTATGCTCATTCAACATGCCACCATTCTAAAATGACAAATGCCATGTATAAGAGAAGAAAATTGGTCTTTTTATTCCACAAACATGTCTCAAATGAGAAAGGCAGAGAATGCCAAATAATTTAAGTATGTGGCTTTACTTGATACTTACATTCTTTTGTTTGGCTGAATATTCCTAGAAGCTTGCAGATATTGCCTAAATTCTTTAGTAGGATCTACAGAGTCTTATAACATATTTGCTGAAGGAGGTTTCTTCTAATTACTTCCTATGCTTTTGAAGTTTAAACATTTAAATTTCTTTAAATAATTATCATTCTAATAGAAAATAAATGTACCTAAATTAATTCACATCTAACTGCTTATTGAGAGAACCAGAACCACACATACATCATGCATGCACTGCAAATATTTTCAGAAACTTTTTAATCCTTTTTATTTATACATTTATTTCATCCATATATATCTTCCCCATCATTTACCCGAGGAAAAGAATGCTTCTATGACTGTTATTCTGCAAAGATCACTTGTATAAAAGCAATCACCACCCATAAACATGAGTTCCATTAGCCAGGCAAAGACAGATGATAGAAAGAGAAAGAAAGGATGAAAAAGCAAATGAGACAAAACAGAGCACTGGATGCTTCTGCACTGCTTTCTTCCAACTCTAAATCTCGTCTGTATGCTGTCTTGCTGTCTATCCCTTACCTCCAACAGTGAATGCCCTGCCACAGATGAGGCTGATACTGGCTTTGAAAACCACAGCTGTATGAGCTGAGCCTGCCCTGCCATGCACAGGCAGGACGGTGAGGGAAAGCATCACTGCAAAAACCATTCCTCTCATCACTGCAAAAACCATTCCTCTCTTCCCAGCTATATCCACTTCTTAACACTGCATTGCCTCATGCTCTCAGCAATTACTGATCATACTTCTGCCCTATGCTTCTTAGCTTTAGCAGCACTTTTTTTTCAAACAAAGCAAAGTAGGCCAGTGTGAGAACAAGTGTCAAAGAGATTTATTGAAATCAACACAGAAATGGTCCTCTTTGGATCTCAGAGCCCCTTCTGATCCTTTTCTGTGAAGAAGAACACTGAAGACTGCTTTAAGACTAGTTTTGAGGAATTACTCCAAACACAAGAAAACTAAGCAAAAACACATTGATTTCTAGGGACTGTGTCACACTGTTAATTTAGCCTCAAAGGAAGATTAGTTTATGCTTACATGGCCCTCTTAGAAGAAACTTGCCTGATTCAACATATTTATGGGGAAAATGGATTGTATGATGAAGACAAGGATTATTAAAATTAATTTCTGGTAACAAATTACTACATCAATGAATTAATTACTTTGGACCATTTTAGCTTCCACAATGGAAACTTACCATTTTATTTGCAATTTTTCCTTCATTGCCTGTTTTACCTAATGCTGCAAGACCTGGCCTTCCAAAAGATCAGAAAAACACTTTTTGAAGTGTATCAATTAATGAAAAAGAATTTCAGCACTAGGTTTGAAGGAATCTTTAATTTTACAAGATTGGTAAGAATTACATTTTACACAAAATATATATATACAAATGTATATATATAAAACAGAAATATATGTGTAACTTATCTACATACATGAATCACAAAGACTATGACAGAAGTCAAAAATAAAATGCACATGTCCAACTCTGTCATATGCCAAAGATTTAACTCTGTTCCACATTTGCCTTCCTGACTTCAATAAGTAGCAATAAACTGGAAAATCAATCCTACAGGAGCACGCAGATATGGACCCGACACAGAAAAAGCTTTTTCATTTGACCTTGTAGCAGTCTGGAAAAGATACAACCTTGGCAACCAAGTCTGACAGTAAAGCAATGGGTTTTTTTCCCCTACGCACTGACAGTTTAGCTTAGGACAATGTGAGAGTCCGGACACAGGCTACGGGTCGGATGAGCATGGTACTCCCAGCACTGACCCACTGTTCTCAGCTGCTGGGATGTGAACCAAAATGCTATCCCACTAGCACACACAATTCAAGCACGTTTACCTGAATTACTCTCCGGATCGCTGAAGAGTGCCCAGCGATTTGCCAGTGACCTCCCTTGAAATGACTGGCTGCTTGACTAGTCACACGGATAGGTCCTTGTGGGTGAGCTTGAGATGTGAGTATACACAGTCACCATTCCTCATTATGAAGGGGACAGGTCTTCGTCCCTGTCTGCGAGCAAAACACCCAACTGCCTGGAGTGAGTCTGCCTTCAGGAAAAGGTGGGACCTCACCCTGGTCTAATGGCTCCTGCAACCTCCATGCCAGTGCTGCTGCTCAGCATAGCACATGCCAGAAGCACGTGCGCAGTCATACGACAAAGTCTGTGATTTTAGGCTAAATGGTACCCAGCTCTCCAGCAACGTAAGAGCACGGGCAGAGGTCCTTGCATGTTCATCTCCAAACCTGGTGTTGCACTAGCTCCTGAGGCAATAAAACAGCTTCAGCTTCATATTGCGCTTCACCAGGGTTTGACAATATGGCGTTTTTGACTTTGCCCTTTTAATCTGTTTTGCCTGATCATCTATACATGTTTTTTAAGTCCATTGTGTTTACTATCAATACCAAATAACTAAAGCTTCTCCTTTCAATTTCACTATAACGTAAGGACGCAAATCACAACACAACCTACTTGATTTTATGATTGAAACCAAACTATACTAAAATCCATAAAACAATATAAGTATTATAACTGAGATAAAAAAGATGGTTTTTTAATTATCCTAATTTTTTTAATAGCCTTATGAAAATGTGCCTGTTACTTGTGTTTGCCTGAATTAATTCTTGTCATTAACAGAAGATTGCACAGGTACCTCCAAGGCTGGGACCAACAATACTGCAAGAACCACACACACTTCTACCTATTTCACAATGAACAAGAGAAGTAGTTCAGTTGGTGATGCACTGCTCTATCTTAAGAGTATAGCAATAAGCTGCTGAATGGGAACCAAGTAAGAGGAGCAATCCCATATAAACAAAAAAAAAAAAACAAACCCAAAAAAACCAAACCAAACCAAACCAAACCAACAACAACAACAAAAAAAAAAGCTGTAAAATGTATTACTCTGTAACAGAAAATATTCTGTGAACAAAAAAGTCAAAAGCTAGGCAGAAAAAGATCCTATGTAGGTGCCATATAAAGTAAATATGCAATCAATAAAGGAAATTACCTCTCTCAATTCTCCAATTCTGCGAAGTGCTTTATCCTGGCTTTGACTCAGAATGCTCTTAAGAAAAAAGGAACAATAAAGATCAGGTGTATTAAATGTAATTTTAAAATGGACAAGTAAGTTTTAAAAATTCACAAATGTAATTATTTGTTTCTCTTTCAAGTCACGCTTGATAGGCAAGTATTGTCATAAACTGTCAACTGTGGGTTGGCAGTCTATCAAACTATCACCTGAAGTCAGCTGAAGCAACAAAAAAGGCTGAAGTGCAATATTTCACAGTTATTTTGACAAATTATTTTACCTTGGCTTCCTTAAAAATCCAGCTGAGAAATCATCATCTGTTACATACTCACAGCACACTGAAAATTAAGTCTGTATTGTCACTACACATTTTAAGACCGAAAAAAGCATGCAGGTTAGAGAGGATGAAAAGTAATGCTTACCTGTAGCTTCTTCTTTTCCCGCTGGATAACTTGATAAGCAGACACTAGCTAAAATACACAAATCAGATATAAAGATGATAATACATCTGTCTATAGCCATCAAAATAATTTCCTTAGTTGTATCACTACTGCATTTTCAAACTCTTTGCTCCACTTGAGAATGTTCTTTTGATATAAATGTACTTAAATTTTCTTAATGTTTTCTTTTTCTACCTATAAATGTGTTAAAAATACAAGCCTACATGACAAAACAATGATGTTACTCAGCATTCATACACAGTTTTCCCTTCCCTGAGATAATATACCACATACCATTCTTCAACACAGGGGGTCAAACCCAACAGTATCAGGAAGCTACATCCCAGACAGCTACCCCACAGGGGTGACCACGTGTAAGAGTACATGTCCCAGGGAGATTAAGCAAAAATAATTTTACAAAAAGCATGCATTAAAAAATACATTTCCAAATTTAACAAAAAAAGGTGTAATGTTCTCATCCCATATGCTTTGCATATATCCAGCAAAGACAGATTGAAAGTAGACAGTATTTCATTTTTCACTGTAAGCTAACAAAAGGAGTAACGGCACAACTTAGGGTACTTAAATACTTGATTACAACTGCCAAGTAGCAGTATGTTGAAGTAGCCTAATGGCATTTGGAATTAGAACATTTTGTTTTCAAACTGATGAAAAATTTAATAAAAACAAATCTAGAACACCGAAACCAGAAAGTCAAAATATATCTTCAAGTTCTTGTTTAAAACAAACTAAACATTTTCAGAATTCAAAATTACTTTTAATTTCAAAGTCATATTTATTTTGCCCTTATAACAAAATCAAAACTGCTATGGGTTGTTTCATTTACCATATCTTTGAGATGCTAACTTCACATCCTACTTTAAGAGGGATATTTCTGCCTTATTTACTCATTATATATTGTAACAAATTTCTTCCAAGCTCCAGCAAAACAATTCTTTTCAATTGATCTGAAGAAACTCACAAAACCAAGAAAAAAACCCAAGCCTTTCTGACACAGAAAGTTAGGACTTGGTGGACAGATTACACTAATAAAAAAAAATCCCAAACAACCAAAAAAGCACTGAAACAAACCCATGATTGGAAGAATTTTCATTTTAGCAACTACTATTTACATAAACTTTAAAAAAAGTTTAATTTTTTTTACATAAACTTTAAAAAAAATACTTATTACACTAGCTGGAAGTGAAGGAAAAATTAATGTGAGACAACTGCTTTTTTTATATGCTGAATACTGCAGTCACTGTACACATATTTTAGATTCCAGGGATTGTGACCAAAGTTTGCACAGGAATTTTTGTATTTGAAGGCAGCAAACACTAAAAGAACTGCAAAAAACAGTACAAACATCCAGTTTTAAATACAATACACACTTCAAGAAACAATTTAACAAACCAAACAAAACTCCAAAACTAATTTAAAAACCCAATACCAAAACACCACCTTCCATTTGACAGCTTTACCTTCCCCAGTAATTTGGAAAATGAGTAGTGAAACTACTTATAATTGGTTTTCACTAAAATATCCCCAAAAAATAAGATGTTTGAATTCATTCCTCCCATGGAATACCTAGAAATTATGAAGAATAGAACTTGTTTCTTGAAAACAAAATGCTTGCCTATTGCACATGGATAGAATATACACTGTGCATTTCAAGAACAAGCCACAGAAAAAAAATTAATTTGTTGTCATGGGAGTACAAGTCATGCTCATCTCTGTAGTGAACTTCACCCTCTGCTAGATGCTTTCAGTTGAAATCCTAATAGGCCTGCTCTGTGTGAGTAACCATTAATTAACCTCTAGTGCTCTCATCAGGACATTATTTACAAACAAGAGAAGAAAAATATTTCCATGTTTTATTACCATAAAAACATTTGACCTATCTAGGTCAAAAATAACTAGATTTAGAATAATTTAACTTCTGTGTTAGTTGTAATTTGAAACATTTGCTCCCAAGAGGAAAACAGAAAGATTGTCCACTGCTGCAGTATCTCTTAGCCTAATCTCTTTCCCCTTTCTACCTAGTTAAAACCAGCCACATTGCCTACCTCTGAGTATTTTCCCCTATAGTTGCCTAAACTGCGCTCCATTCTACGCAGACGCTGCAGCAACTGCTCTTTGCTGAAGCTGTCCATACTTCCCAGAGGCTCTTCTGTTTCACTTTCAATGTCAGAAGGTGAATCAAAAGTGGGACTGATGGCTTCCAAGTCTAGTCGATTCAGTGAGTCTCTTGAAGAACTTCGGACTAGGGACTCTTTAGAAGAAGAGCGAAATAGGGTCTCTTTAACTGGGCTTCGAAACAAAGACTCCATGGAGGGAACTCGAAGCTGAAGCCTCTGGGCAAAAGACTGACTGTCACTTTGCTGCAAAAATTGAAAGAAAGTAATTATTTCTGCAGTGCTTTTAGGCAGGCAGACACACTAAAGTCCAGGAAAGAGTCCTCACCTCTGCAAACAAACTACTGTTGTCTAACATATGCATGACACCAAATAGCTGCTACTCCTTTAAAAGAATCATCTCCTTGTGCAGAAAAATCAAGCATGCAACTACCAGATGTGCACTGTTATAGATAAATATTATAGTATTGGCTTTTTGTGAATATTAAAATGGATTCTATACGTATAATGTTAAAATAACTTCGCTTTTATTTCTGCTATTAACAAAAACTTAGTAGTAGTGGTAGCTGATATAGTTATGAGTGAACTGTCTGTTTGGCCGGGATAACATCCAGTGAATGAGGACCCTGCTATTGATACACCAGCTATCAGCATCTGCTGTCTGAAGAAAGTATGGACCAATACCCAGACTAGAGTGATAAAGAGAATGAACCAAAACCACAGCCAAGAAATACGCATGCTCTAAAAAGGTGGACCCAAGGAGAAGCCATGCTAAACAGTATTTAAGGGGTATGGCCAAAGATAACAGTGTGCTCTTGACTGAGTGCCAAGATGCACCCGGACGTAATAACCTTCGTTCTGTGGTTTTGTCTCCTATTGTCCTTTATTAAACTTTATAAATTTTCACATGAGAGTGAACATGTTTTTCACACGCACAATTTTAAACAGTAACTAAATCTAATAAACTACAGCTCTGATTTAAACTTTTAGGAGAATGCATTTCTGTGTAATCTCTCTAAAAAGTGAGGAATGTGTAACTAACATAAATGGTTATTTACTATTATCTCAAACTTGAAAAATATAACTGACTCACTTCTTAATGTATTACACAGAAGACTGTATTTATCTCAAAGACACAGATACTTTCCTACGACAAAGGGAACACATTAATGGTAGAAATCCTTGTATGATAGTTCTAGCAAGCCATCTTGAACCGGCCTCTTCTTATTTTTATTTTAAATGACTTTACAATTTTTACATAAAACAAAATTATTGATTTATTCAGATAAAGCACTTACTTCATTCTACACCAAAAGATTCTGTGCTGTGGTAACCTTTACCGTTGGTGCTACAGAAGTGATGTAAAAGCATTACTGCACAATGCTGCCCCTACCATCAAATGTTGGGAGGTACATGCCAGAAGCCACTGCTGATCTCATTTCAGTAAGCTAAATGTTTCCCTGAGACATAATAAAAAACTACCTACATCTTTATCACTAGTGACAACATTTTCAGCCTATCAGTTCTTTTCCTTCATCTAGAAGGTAGCTTTCCAGACATGCAATAGGCCCTCCACTTTTGAAAGTGAGTTTAATGCTGTGCAACAAGATGCATCGCAATGCTAGAAGTCTGCTAACCAGTCCTTACAAAAATAAAAGCTCCACATATCAGTGACAATACTTACAGTTAATGAGATTGCACACAAACAAAATACCTGAGCATTCTGACAGGCAACTACTTATCATCCCTACTTCAGCAGGAAGATAAATACTGGGCACTTAAACCAATGTAATACAAAGACAACACAGTAGTGAAGGAGGAAAGAAACCCCTCCATGCCCTCCACATACCTGTGGAGAGACAGATTCACTTCCATTGTTTTCTGTGGATACAGGAAGCGGTTGTTTATTCAAGTTCTACAGGAGGTAAAAAAAAACATTAGAAGAAACAGAGTACAAGGACTGTAATTTCAGTGATTCCTATATACAGCATCTGTGCTTTTTTCTTTGCCTGTGTTTTTAGTACTTTCTTTAGAAAGCTTATTAAGATGTCTTCATGCAAACAAGCTAGCTTGTTAAATTCAAAACAGACTGCTGCAATACGCAGAACCACAATGCAGCTATGTGTGCATGGATTAGTGTACGAGACATCTGCAAATACGGACATCTCCAATTAAGTAATTCATTCAATTAAGTGATTATTTATATAACATTTAGGGACAAATCAAAGACACACCAAAAAGACAAAATTATAGCAGGAAAAGTCTAACTGATAACTAGTATTTACAGCCAATGAGTAAGAGTTGGCTGTCACACCATCTTTCTCCGTTTCAGTGCATTGGGGGGGCAGAAACTATCTGGAAAAGAAGTGCTGGTAACAAACTGTTTATAACTCCAACAAGCATGGAAAAAATTAGACTTTCAGAAAATACATCTTTAACAAAACTTTTGCGTTCCCAAAGAAAGGAAAACAAAACACACACACACACATTAAAAAACCTCACTCAAAACAACAAAACCAATACAACAAAAACCACAGTCTGGAGTTGGTTGGTTTGTTTGGTTTGGTTTTTGGAGGTTTTTATATTGGTTTGGGATTTTTTTACAAAGTTTAGATATTTCTGTTCCTAGCCTGTCTATCCAGCTTTTTCTGTGTCCTGTGTTCAGTTGTTTGCTAACCCAGTCCTAATTTTCAGGAAGGATGACCCTGGAAACTACAGGTCTCTTAGTCTCACTTCATTGACTGGTAAAATTATGGAGATTATTTTTCTGAGAGTTACTGAAAAACAACTTTAAGACAGAGCAATCCTTGGTCACAACCAGTTCATGAGGGGACACTCCTGCTTGCCAAATCTGATTTCCTTTTATTACAAAGTTACCAACTGAGCTGAGCAAGGGAAACCACTTGTTGTAATCTTTCTGGATTTCAGTAAAACCTTTGATATTGTCTCTCACAGGACCCTTCCGGACAAAATATTCAGCATACAGCTGGGTAAACACATCATGTAGTGTGTGATCAGCTGACTCCTGAGTCGGGCTTAAAGCGTTACAGTGAATGGGGTGACATCAGACGGGTGAGCTGTCACTAGTGGGGTTCCACAGGGCTCCATCCTCGGCTCTGTGCTCGTCAATATCTTCATAAATTACTTGAATGCAGGACTTGAAGGTATACTAAGTTTGACAATGATACCAAATTGGGAGGAGCTGTTGACTCCCTTGAAAGCAGAGAGGCCCTGGAAGAGGGGGCCTCCGTAAATTAGAGAGCTGAGTAATCAACCATAGAAGTTCAATGAAGACAAATGCCAAACTCTGCACCTGGGATGGGGCAACCCTGGATGTATGGACAGACTGGGGAACAAGACACTGCAGAGCAGCACCACAGAAAGGGACCTGAGGGTCTTGGTCAATGGAAAATTGGATATGAGTCAGCAGTGACCTGGCAGCCACGAGAGTCAATCGTGTTCTGGGTACATCAGGCACAGCATCACCAGCTGGGCAAGGGAGGGGATTGTCCCACTCTGCTCTGCACTGCTGCAGCCTCACCTCGAGTCCTGTGTGCAGTTTTGGGTGCCACAATATAAGAAAGATTCAAAGCTATTAGAGAGCATCCAAAGAAGGGGCTACAAAGATGATTAAGGGCCTTAAGGGGAAGCTGTACAAGGAGCAGCTGAGGTCACGTGGCTTGCTCATCATGGAGGAAACAGGGGGGACACTTCATAGCAGTTTACGATTTCTTCATGAGGGGATGTGGAGGGGCAGGAGCTGTGACCCAGTGATAGGACCCGAGGGAATAGCATGAAGCTCTGTCAGGGAAGATTATGTTGGATATTAGAATAAGATTCTTTACCCAGAGGGTAGCTGGGCACTGGAACAGGCTCCCCAGTTAAGTGGTCACACCACCAAGCCTGTCTGAGTTCAAGAAGTGATTGGACAAGACTCTGAGGAACATGGTGTGATTCTTCGGGCTGCGCTGTGCAGGGACAGGAGTAGCACTTGGGTCAATCTTGTGGGTCTCTTCCAATTCAGGATATTCTATGATTCTAACTTACAACAAATCTAGATGGTTTTTTGTTGTATAAACCCAGTCCAACTGAATTATCAGAATATGCTAGAAACCATCTTGGATATGGATTTTTTCAAGAGAAATTAAACACTGAGGCATATCAAACAAAATACGGGTAAATTCACCTAAGAGCAGTTAACTTTTAATCAAAATGTACCCTGACAGTTACATGCAAGCTGCAAAATCTAAGGTGTATATAGAACTGAAATCTCAATCATAATCAACCTTGTATATATATCTCCTACCTGATCACACTCACAGCTTCTACTCTGGATATGCCAATAAGCATACCTAAACATTAATGTGGCAGAGGAATGATAAAAGGGTTTCAAAAAGGTCTAACATGGAGCAAATTTGAGGTAGTAGAGAAATAACACAGGACAAAGAGAAATCCAGATAGTTAAGGAAACCAGAGAACTGAGCAGTTACCCATATGCAGACAAAACAAAACAAGCCATAAAAGAAGTCTGGATTTAGAAACTGTGCTTCACCTGGCTTGAACAAAATCAGCATTCTGCTTCAGAACACTATCCTGTGGCAGTGGATTTGTTCCTAGTGGATTAACAGTTTTTACGGGTTTTAAACTGAAGCACTTCTACACTGTATTCTTGGCTCCATTACCTGTTCTTGTTTTTTCTCCTAACAGGAAAAGTTAATAATAAGATAATCCAAATAAAAAATATCTTCTGCTTTATAATTTACAAAGTGTCTGCTGTGCTACTATAGGACTGACAACAGAAGAAGATAAACACTTTACCAAGACTTCATAAAAAGAGTGATTGGGCATTGGAACGGGCTGCCCAGGAAGGTGGTGGTGTTACCATCTCTGGAGATACTTAAGAAAAGATTGGATGTGGCACTTAGTGGCATGTCTAGTTGACAAGGTAGTGTTAGGTCATAGGTTGGATGCGATGATCTCAGAGGTCTTTTCCAACCTACTTAATTCTGTGATTCTATGACTTGCAAACTAAATACACTTCTTTCAAAAATCATATATTCTGATACACATAAAAAAGAGTTAAAGAAAAGTACGGTGGGTTTGTGCATGAAATTCATAAGTATAATTTAATACTTAACATCTATTTTATAACACAAGATTAAGTAGATTTATTAAATTTAGTAAGGTTTTTATTAATATAAAACCCATGGATGTTGTTCCTTTCTGTGAAGGTGCTCTAAAAAGCTGCCATTTATGGACCTATAAAGAGCCTTAAAAACGTAATCTCAAAACTAAACTAAGTTTAGCACTTTTAAAGTGCTGCCATTTTTAAAAGTTTCCTCCTCATTATGCAGGCATCTTTGTATACAATCTATGGGAACAAAAGAAGAACCATATTTGGGGTTACACTTTCTACTGGCATAAATAAAAAAGGGGATACACTAGTAATCTTTCATACAAAAAAATGGATCACCATAGGTATCTGGCTGCTGAAAGTCTATGTCACTGTGCTCTGGGGCAAAGGATTGTATTTGGGTATCTACACGCTGAATGATAAGCATGAATGGAAGTTGCTATATATAGGTATAGATCCAAGAGGCTTTGAAAAGCTTAAAAGCCCTAGCCTTTCATAAGCTTGAAGAGAGCTTTCAGCAAAATTAGACTCACAGAGCACAAGCAGCCATTTTGAAAGTCTTAAAACCAGCAGTTATATCAGGGTTTCTGGTGACCAGTGGAAGCTTTTCTTCCACAAACTCATAGAACATAACATTCATATCTCTATCCAAAGACAGCTATACTTAAAATCTCTAGCAAAGACATTGTTTTTTATTATGAAGATGTATAAATCAGAGCTCAGGTTCAACTGAAGCACATTAGGATGTTCCAGTAACATTTGTGTCACCTTACTTCTCGATTTCTGAAATGCAAAATCATATTTATTTCTCAAAGGTATAAACAGATTACCAAGCCTGAGAAGTGAAAGCTTAAATGTCTGTATTTAAAAACATTTTTCTGCTTTTAATAGTAATACTTTCTCAAGTATTCCAAAACCAAGTAATTATGAAGGGAGAAAGGGAGGAGAGCTTAATATTTTCTTCCCTTATTTTCCTTTCATTTTTTCTTTAAAAAAATCCCACTGTCCAAGAATATTTTGAACTGTTTCTTCATGCAACAAAACCTTCACAGCTTAGTTAGTAAAGAGTTCATACTAACTTCATCTATGCCAAAAAAATCTACAGTTACAGTCACTTCTCTAGGCCGTTCACTCTCAGATCACATATACAGCTAAAATACTGTTTTGTTTTAGCAGAATTAATAAGCATTTGTGTGTGTTGGTGAAACTTTCCTCTCCTGTATTTTTATTGTACCTAGGTTTTGTAAACATATATAATGTGGGTGTTTCTTTAATATATTTTTTTAATCAGTCATCTATCTCTATAAACTTTCCCATCGTTTTCTCCCCCTCCCAATTCTTATTGTGAGTACTGCTCTAGAATTTTCAAAAAGTTCAGAGAACAAAATGAGTTTTACGGGTAACATATTATTAATACACACTGGTAACACATTAAAGATAACTGCTTCATTACTGCAGTGTTGCATATAAATATGCGAGCCAGTAAATATGCCACTAAAGTACGTATTAAAAGAGCATATAAAGACAACATTGGAGCACTTACACAAACAGTTATATGAAATTAATTTTCTTTGAAATAATTCTCCTGTATAGTGAAAACTAAAAAAGCTTACTTAAATTTGCAGTGAATCTTTAAGTAACGATTGCTGGACCTGGAATATGGTCAGAATACACTTCCCAAGGACCACCATTTTAATCACTGTTTCTGTCCAATCTTGTTTAGCTTGAGAGAGATAAGTCCAACACAAGTGTGTTGTGCTATGTCCTAGTTATTAAATTTTGATCTTGTTATAGCTTTCAGTGACTGCTCATTTTAAACCATGAGCAGGAAAAAAGTACTTACAAAGGAATCATGAAGTATCATGATGAGCCAGGATTCTAAAAATTACTGTGCTTTAAATCACTTATGGACTTGGGAATGCCATGCCTCTGAAGCATGTGAAAAATGCCATTCCTGTCCTGTGCCAATAAGAATACAGCTTGTATATGCCAATATCAGAAAGAAGTCTGACTTCCTCCATATGCCTGCTTCTTTTGCTTCACTTCTTGCCTCCTCTCATTGAACTCCATTTACATATAGTGAGGACAACATTTCCAGGCAAAGAAACATATATTTAAAGTAAAATTTAATTATTAAAAAAAAGATTATTCATCCTCACAGTAATAACTGCCAGGTTATCAACTAGATGTAGATTAATTTATGTGTCTATGTGAAATAATTATTTCCTGCTACCATTAGAAGTAAATGACATGCTACATTTCACTGTATACAGCAAATAGCATATAAGTTTCACACATAACCAATCCAGTGTTAATTCTATCCGTTTATCTTGAAATACATACAAACATACATAAATACGATGAGGAAATTTCTATGCAACACACATACAAACTTGTGCAACAGTTATTTAAATTTGCGTATTGTTGCCTGTATAAGAGAAAATATGTTAACTTTTTTAATGTTACAATAAATTCACATCATACAGCATACCAGCCAGGAGCTATCAGCTACTAGCTCTGTGAAATTTAGTGCAGGGTTAGCAACAAGATAGTTAAGACAGAGGTCTTTGTGAGAACAAGCCACAAGCAAGTAAGTCTGCCTTCTAGTACATTACTCTCCTCCACCTGCTAAAGGCGTCACTAAGAGGGGTGGGGAGGACTCACCACACCGTCACTCTGTGGCTTAGGTTGTTTGGTGGGATCCAAAGCAAAGATAGTATACTCAGAGAGAAAAGCAGGTTCTGCTATCATCCCGGCTAACAGCTGTTATTCAATGCAAAAAGGAGGAAAATGAAAATAAATCAAGCAATAAAGAACATTGCAAAACTTTACTCCATTTTTCCATGCTATTAAAAACATAACAAAACAATACAGCAGTTTATGAGACAACAGATATCAATCAAAGGAGGATGTAACCAGAAAATATGCACGAGATCATTTCAGAACTGCCAAAATACTGTTTTGATCATTTAGGAAAAAAAAAGGATGCTATTTAAAAGATCCTAGTTTAGCCCAAGATAAAAACTATGTTTCAGGCATTGCTATAGTATTTTTTAAAATTTCTCTGGATGAGTTGTCTTCATATAACATCGAGCCCTATTTGCTCTCAGTTATTCATTAACAACTCATTTTTCTAAAATTTCTATCAGTATTCCAGTTACATATAATCTAAAATGCTTGCTTTTGACTATTTATCATCTGATGGTTTTATACACTAGAATGTTGCCTACATTTTAAAAAATTCCTTAAATTTTTTTTAAACTACTAGTAGACTATTTTGTAAAAATATCATAAGTTGAATTTAAACATTTTATCAAGTCAGTATCTAAGAAGAGATATAAATTCCTAGAGGTGAAAACATGAAGCCAAGAGACTGGAATCTGAATTCAAATTGGATATATACATGTAATGTAATGCAATCTAATGCATTTATGATGCTGTAACTGAGAGAGAAAAATATTCCTTTCATGATTATACTCAATATACCTAAGTTCAAGGTTCGACTTCCTTACAGCTTGAGATTTCAGAATTGTACTGACTGCTGACTGAACCAAACTAAATAAAACAAACTTGTTCTGAAATAATGAGACAAACCCCTTTATCAAGTTACTAAACAGTACTTTTAGGAAACAAATACTAATGTTAAGTTAGGAGTTTAAATTACTTTTTTTGTGACAATTACATTGATTCCAGTGCTGTAGAAGATTAATTACATAAATTCAAATCGAGAGAGAGAAATATTTTCACAGGTAAGATTTGAAAGGCTACATGACTTTGAATTTATGTTCGCCAAACCCATTCAGAAAACGTAAGAAGTGGTAAATGTTCTGTGAGAGCTATATACAATAAATAGCCTCAAATTTTCCAATAACAATTTGCCAACAAAGCTGAAATTTCCCACTTTTAAGTTACTGCAAAGATGAGCTGCTAATAAAAAAGATGGTCACATTCCTCATGCTCTCAATCTTCTTCACTCCCCTGGAGCCTCAACACACTTGCCCTTTGCATTCGCTGTGGTAGCAACCACACATTGTGTTTGTTGTCCTCCTCTCTCAGCCTGTTAGAATTATAATTCTTAAGAATAAGCTGTGCAAAAGCTCCTGATACATACATATTTATATATATATATTTATATATATATATATATGTGTGTGTGTGTAAAACCCACCCATCTTTTTCCTCCTCTGAGCTTTCAGACAAGACAAAAATAAGAAAATGGACAAAACAGACAAGTAATAATGGTTACAGAAAATCTTCATCAACTCTTGATGGTCATATAAGCTCTTTCTCCTCTTGAAAGGGCATATGCCAATAAAAGAAAAGGCATACACTAGGTATACACAAGTGTACAAACATACAGCAGCAATACTACAAGTAAGCCTGATGGCCTCATGGATTAGAAGCATGCAAATTCACAAATAAAATAATGAATTTTTTTAAGATAAAAATTGGTTTGCATGTTTGGAGAAGACCAGTTAAGAAGATGAAAGACAGTTTGCAAAGCACTGATAAATGAATTAGGCAAATATTATTAACCAAAAGATTATGAACATTTTCAACATGTAACATATATTATCTTCAGCTTCATTAAATCACTTTTAACAACATGACCATCAGGAACTTCAGGAACCATAGACAACTTAAATTATCTCTTCACAGTCACAGCCTGCTAGTGCTCAAAATATTAAACTGCAACATTTCACCACAGCATTACTTTGCTTAATCCTAATTGCATTATTTAGTACACTAAAAGTTTGCATTAAAAAGGATTCCTATCTGATCTCTAAGAAGTTCATCCCACCCAAGGTCTGTCAGTTTGTTCAGCGTCTATGAATTGTTAGATTTTCAGCAAACCCTGGAAGTCCATGACCATGTTAGTGCAGCCAAATTCAGGAGGCTCAGACATAAATTCACAAATTTACAAATTCATTCTTTCACAAAATATTAATTATAAAACCCCAAACATACAGGTAAGATCACAGAACTTTAAGCAATGGCACAAATTCATTTTTAAAATTCACTCCAACTACCTGGTAGACTGATAGGGATATGCAATCCTGCTTTAACACAGTAAGAAGATCCAAACTATCCACTGCCTAAAATATGTGAATCCACACAGCAGCTAGGAATTTGAGAAAAAGGAAATTGATGCAGTACTGCTTGAGTTTGCAGACATACATCTCCAGTGTCTCCATCTGTCGTAGTTTGACATGGGAGGAGTTTGGGAAGTGAGGCAAAAGGTTTGCGTGTAGCTGACAGTCAGTTGAACCACTGAGAAGCTGGACACGCCTCTGTGAAAAACATGTTAAAGACGAAAAAATCCGGGAACTTCCTCTTTCTTCCCCGGCTGGCAACAGGTAACTAGGTCTGGCTCAGCCAGGCCGGGCTAGCCGGCCCTGCCGCAGGCCTGGGCACCCTTTCCCCGGGCCGCCTGCCCCTCCCTTTCCCCCATCAGCTGCTGGGCAGAAGGGAAGGGGTGCCACGGGCCGGATGGAGCCAGCCTTGCTAATATCTGGCTGCTGCTGCGACCCGGCCCAAGGTCCAGCCAAGCCCGCCGGCCCTCCCCGGAGCAGCCCCGGGTCAGCATCGGGACTTTGCCTCATGGAAGTTGCCCTACCCATCGGGCAGGGGAAAGGAGAAGCCCCCATCCTGGCGTGCTGCTGCTGAGTTCGGGCCTGGCTCATCCAATCTGAGCCGCTTCCCCCAGCCCTCCCCCAGCCGCAGCTCCAGCATCGGGAACACCCAGTCCAACCGGGGGCCCAGGCGACATGTTAACCCAGTGCTACAATCCTCCCCAGAGTGAGAGAAAGGAACAAGATGCAAGCATGTAAAGGAACAACATGAAGACATCATGGTCAGTGAGGAAGAAAGTTAAGTCCCAGATGGGAGGGATGAGAAGTTGCCTTCTTGCAGCTGAAATCCTCTTGTAAAGCTATGGAGAAAGATTCTTTTTCCTTATAACACATGAAATTATGGGGAGATGAAAGTGTTCAAATTGATATCGAGCAAAGGTCTCCAGCAGCTGTGAAAGTAGCTGTGATCCCTTGAGAAGTTTGAACAGAGAGAGAGAGAAGAGTAGTCCACTGCCCCCAGGAGAAGAAGAAGCAGATCTCTGTTCCCAGGGATGAGGATGATTTTAGAGATAGATAATGAGAACTTCTGCCTTTGAACAGCTCATCTTTAAAATAATACCCCATAAGTGGACATGGCCCATAAATAAGCTCTGGGAAGGCTTGTGGAAATGGGAAGGACTTCACGATAGCAGATCTTCCCCCAGGCAGCTGCTAGTCATGAGAGAGCCACGAGAGAACTGGTTTTTTTCCTCTTGTGGAGAAGTCTCCAGAACCTTAACAAGAGAGACTTCTCTCCCTAAGTGAACTGTAGAAAGACTATTTCAGAGGCGGTAAACTGACTGGAAATTCTAGGTTTGGTTCTTTACATTGTCAGTGTTCAAGGGAAGATTGTGGGGAGAGGGGAACTAGTCTGAAGGGTTTGTTTTGATTCTTACTACTTTTTTTTTCCCCCTTTTAGTCACAGTTTATAAAATTTTCGTTATCTCCTTTTAAAGTTTTGAGCCTGCTTTGCCTTTCTCCTAATCCTATCTCATAGCAAGAAGTAAGTCCACTGATGATGGGCCAGAACTGAACCCACCACATTTATTGGTGTGTTGGCTGGGAAATCTCAAATTAGTGAACCAAAACCATTACACCATCATAACTAGAAGTTTACACAAACAGTAGAATGCAATTAAAAATTCTGTTTCATTTCACTGATGTTGATCATGATGTAAGAACATTTCTAAATCATCTCAGCTTTGCCCCTTTCTTGCTTGAGTAAAGGTAAGCACAGAAGGGAAGGAGGCCTCTTTTCCTCGGTTTTCAACAATAAGACAGGTTGTCCTCAGGACAACTGGCCTCCTGAACTAGTAGACAGACAGTGAATAGCCCCCCTGCAGAAGGAAGCAGTTAGTGACCTGCTGAGCCACTTAAAACGCTCACAAGCCTGTGGGACCAGATGGGATCCAGATGAGGGTGATGAGTGAGCTGGAAGAAGAGCTCCCTAAGCCATTCTCCCTTACTTATCATCAGTGTTGGCTAACTGGGGAGGTCCCATATGACTGGAAACTGGCCAATCTAATGCCCATCTGTTGCTGTTATAGATGCATGAAATGAGACTCCAACATTTCTTAAGATCAGAAGGCTTAACTTTATTGTAACACAGCGTCTTTTTTATACCACCACTCGCAAACCATTTTTTGATTGGCCAGGTGGCACAACGCCTCTCTGCCACCGCTTGGGCTGAGGCAGAGAACAATGTTTTGAGAATGAACAGTAAAGGAAAAGTAAACAAAAGGGATATTTGTAAAATAAGGGAAGTTTACAAAAAACCTTTATCAGTCCATTGCCTGAGAATATGAAATTCCTCACAGAGCTGTCCTTGGAAAGGCAAGCAGCTCTCTCCTGAGAAAGCCTAAAGCCTGTTCTGAGATTTCTCTAAGTCGCCCTGAAAATCCAGCCCGACACCCATCCATCAGAAGGACCAAAAGGAGGATCCAGGAAACTACAGGCCTGTCAGTCTGACCTTGGTGCCCAGCAAGGTTATGAACAGATCATCTTGATTATGATCACACAACACCTACAGGGTGGCAAAGAGATCAGACCTAGACAGCATGGGTTTAGGATGGGCAGGCCCTACCTAACCAACCTGACCTCCTTTTATGACCAGGTGACTCGACCCACCCAGTGGATGCAGGGAAGGCTGTGGATGTTGTCTACCTGGACTTAGCAAAGCCTTTGACACTGTCTCCTATGGAAAAATCCTGGAAAAGCTGGCAGTCCATGGTTTGGAGAGGTGCACTCTTTGCTGGGTTAAGAACTGGCTGGATGGCCAGGCCCAGAGAGTGGTGGTGAATGGTGCTGCATCCAGTTAGTGGCCAGTCACTAGTGATGTCCCCCAAGGATCTGTGTTGGGCCCAGTCCTGCTTAATATCTTTATTCATGATCTGGATGAGGGTATCGAGTCTACCATTAGCAAATTCACAGATGACACCCAGTTGGGTGTGAATGTCTATCTGCTGGAGGGTAGGAGAGCTCTGCAGAGCAACCTGGAGAGGCTGGATCAATGGGACAAATCCAATAATATGAGGTTTAACAAGACTAAGTGCCAGGTTCTGCACTTCGGCCACAACAACCCCCTGCAGCACAACAGGCTGAGGACAGAGAGGCTGGGCAGTGGCCAGGCAGAAAGGGACTTGGGAGTATTGACTGATTGCAGACTGAACGTGATCCAGCAGTATGCCCACATGGCTGAGAAAGCCAATGGCATCCTGGCCTGTATCAGTAATAGCGTGGTCAGCAGGACCAGGCAAGTGATTCTTCCCCTATACTCAGCACTGGTGAGGCCACAACTTGAGTACTGAGTCCAGTTCTGGGCCTCTCAATTTAGGGATGTTGAGATGCTGGAGCATGTCCAGAGAAGGGCAACAAGGCTGGTGAAGAGTCTGGAATGCAAGTCCCACGAGGAGTCGCTGAGGAGTTATTTAGCCTGGAGAAAAGAAGAGTCAGGCGAGACCTTTTCACTCTCTACAACTGCCTCAAAGGAAGTTGTAGTCAGGTGGGGGTCAGTCTCTTCTCTCAGGAAACAAGTGACAGTCTCAAGCTGCAACAGAAAATGTTTAGGTTTAGGAGCTTTAGGAGGACATTAGGAAGAAGTTCTTCACAGAAAGAGTGATTGGGCATTGGAATGGACTGCCCGGGGAGGTAGTGGAGTCACCATCCGTGGAGGTGCTTAAGAAAAGACTGGATGTGGCACTTAGTGCCATGTCTAGTTGATAAGGTGATCTTAAGTCATAGGTTGTACTTGATGATCTCAAAGGTCCTTCCAACCTACTTAATTCCGTGATTCTGTGAGCCAACCTTACAAGTAAAGAAGGCACAACAATACTGAGGCAGAACAGTGAGCACTCTATCAAAATATTTCCTCTTCAGTAGCCAAGATGAGAGTTTCACACTTCAAATAGCTACCAAGGACAGAATATACTCAGTCATGGTCCAGGAGTGGTATTTCTTTAATACATTTAGAACTGGCTGCATTTGCCCATTAGTGAGTTCATCCACCACTCTCCAATGTCAGGTGACCAACAAGGAAAATATTTAAGGACTTGCTTACAGTATTTTTGTTACTCTGTGTGTTGATTTGGCATGGCCTGGTTTTTTAGTAGCAGGGGAGGGCCATAGAAGTGGCTTCTGTGAGAAAGAGCTAGAAGCTTCCACCAGGTGGAACTTCCAAACTAGAACAGCCTATCCTTGACTCACACCACAGCAGTTTTAGAAAGATTGTTTGCCCATGGGTTGGACTCAGGTTGCAGCAGTTTTGGCAGGACTGCTGCTTGTAAGATTGGAGTCATGCTGGAGGAGTTCACGGAGAACCATCTCCCATGGGAGGGACCCCACAGCATAGCATAGCAAAGACTTCCCCCCTGAGCGAACATAAAAAAGATCTTGGGAGATTAAATAATCAAAACCCCCACTCCCTGTCTCCCTACGCTGTCGGGGGAACGAGGGAGGGGCTGAGGGGGAAGAAAGGTATTTTAAAGGCTTATTTTACTTCTCGTTATCCTTCTCTAACTCTGTTAATAATGAATTTGCCTTATACCTTTAAATTTGAACCTATTCTGCCCTTAGAGTGTTTTCTCCCAATCCTTATCTCAATTCATGAACCCTTCATTAATTTCATTTCCCTCTCCTCTGCCCAACTGTAAAAAGAGTGAGTGAGTGAACAGCTTTTGTAAGTGCCCAGCATCTGGCCCAGATGGTAGAATGTCATTTGGCATCTGGTAGAATGTCAAACCATGACACTCTGACAGCTCATAACCTGGTAGATATTTAGTTAAATTCCGAGTAGAGGTCTCTAGTGAGTCCTGTAATTACACTGCCTAATGCTTTCCAATATATATGTGGTTTTATCTGCATTTTTCTTTTCATTCAATCATCTATTCAGTACAACTTTAAGAACTAACTGTCTAGTTAACCCTGGGGCAGGGATGTTAGGGAAAGGGTTACTAAAATCACCAAAAAAATTTTGATATTCAAATACCACAAATATAAAAAAGAGGTGACATAAAAATATAAAATATATTTTTTTAAATATTTTAAAAATATAAAATACATTAAAATATTCACCTCTGCCTGTAAATAGGCAAGCAACCTGCTAGTCAGCCAATATTAAATAGTATTACTACACAGGATTTTGTGCTTCAGGATTTGTCCTAAAACCCACTCTGAATTATCTTAATAGCTTCAGAAACATTAAATACATCTGGTGCTATACTGTGTAATGTGTCACTAGCAGCATATCAGCAGTAGGCTGGTATTGCAATCAATAAAAATAGACAAGGTAGAATCAACTGAAATTAAGCATACCGTAAACAGAAGATGCAAAGATGTATGTCATCCTTTAACCTTTTCTAATCCTAAGAATGCCATCATATCACATTTGAAGCTTGCTACAGAAATCCTACTAAGATCTTCCAACACTTTGTTTCAAACATACTCTGGGGGGAGTGGCTAATACACCCAAAGGCTGTGCTGCCATTTAGCAGGACCTTAACAGACTGGAGAATTGGGCACAAAGAAACCTAATGAAGTTCAACAAGGGGACTGCACCTGTAAAAGAATAACCCCAAGTATCAGTACAGCTTAGGGGCTAAAGAGAGCAGCTCTGCAGAGAAGTCTTGGAGGAGCTGGAAGTTTACCATAAGTCAGTAGCACCCTTGCAGCTAGGAGGGCCAGGGGTACCCTGGGGTAAATCAGGAAAACTCTGCCCAGCATGTTGAGGGAGGCAATCCTCTCCTTCTACTCAGCCCTAATAAGACAACATCTGGAGTGCTGTGTGGAGTTCTGAGCTCCTCAGTACAAGAAAGATAAGGAGCTACTGAAGAGGTTCCAGTAGAGGGCCACAAAGATAATTAGGGGTCTGGAACATCTTTCTCACAAGGAGAGACTGCAGGAGCTGGGCCTGTTTAATCTAAAAAGAGAAGACAGAGAAGAGAATTAATCAATACATACAAATTTCTCAAAGAAGGTTGTCAAGACGATCGTGCCAGACTCTTTTCAGTGGTGCCCAGTGACAGGAAAAGGAGAAATGGCCATAAACTAAACCACAGAAAGTTCCACCTCAACATGAGGAAGAACTTCTTTACACTTAGGGTAGCAGAACACTAAAACAGGCTTCCAGGGAGGTCATAGAATGTCCCTCTCTAGAGACATTCGAAACCTACCTGGACACATTCCTTTCCTGCGTAACCTGCTCTAGGTGACCCTGCCTTGGAACAGGGTTGGACTACATGATCTCCTGCAAAGTTCTTGTGACAAACAGCCTTGAGTTTATTCCCACAGCTCCTTTTATAGGAGCTCCAGTTACACATGTGATTCACTGAGGTCTTAGCACCATCCAGCTCGGTAGCCAATGATACATCTACATTTAGATCTGAATGAATCGGCTGAGGGTCCCTGTGTAGATTGAATCTAACCTATCCTTGTCCACCCAGAGACTCCAATGCTACAATCTCCAGAGGTTCCTTCTAATCCTACCAATTCTGTGATTCTCCAGGGTAAATCATCTCCCTAGCCCATACTGACTTTAATCTCAAGCACCAAACTTATAACCTAAAGGCTGTTGAGGACTACAAATAGTACAGGTAGCTCAGTGTATAACTGCACTGCAAGCTACAGGTTGTGCCCTGGGTGGGGGGAAATGGCTGAAACCCCCAGCGATTAGCCCTCTGCCCAACAAAAGACACAGACTTGACATGCCAGCTGGATTGTGTCCTATCACCCAGAGACTCTGTAGAACTCAGTGAACAGTGGGAAGATTCCAGATCAAATATCTCCATTAAAACAGGCACACAGAATGAAAGCCAGGCATTCCTCTGTTCAGGGTCCCTACCAGGAGACACCTAACTCCATCTGTCATTATATTGCTGCATCATGATAAAAATTCTTAAAGAAAGCAGAGTCTAGGACTCTGCTGTGGGAAACCTTGGGTCAAGGCAGTGAGGGAAACTTGTCTGACATGTGAGTGTCATGAAATTTGCCTCCATATGAGTGCGTGGGGAGTAAGGTGCTTGTGGTGAAGGAGCTTCAGTCTCAGCAGCAAAAGCCTGGTGTGGTGCGAGTGTGACTGCCAGCGTGGCTCCTGGGTGGTCAAACAGGACGTTTCCTTAACAAACTGCAACATTACTGATCTTCTGTCACAATATTTGAGTCTTACTCTGTTTTTCTGCAAGTAAAATCCTACTGAGTAACAAACGTTTCTCATGGATAGAAAGCTGCAAATGAGTAAAATGATTGATGAAGCCAAACACCGGATGACATTACCTTCAGTATTATCAAAGGACACATACAGCTATTGTTTAAATGACCTTCATATTTTCCACAACCTGAACAGTTTTCGTAGCCCTCAAGTTTGGCCTAAATGAAGCAGCTCTACTTGATGTTTAAGGACTTTCTGAACTCCAGAAATGACTGTATTCTTATTATTCCTCATTCCTCTGAAGAATTACCACGCTCAAATCTTCTTTCACAAGGATTCTGATGAGTGGGCCATGAAGGCCAAAGTGCATTTGCACTTGCAAAGTGAATTGCACATGCAATTCCTAGATCAAAGAGCTTCCTTAATATGCTGTGAAAGAAACCCCAAAATTTAACAGGGATCAGAGTTTGACCCAAGTCTCATTGCTCTGGAAATAGCAGTAGGTGAATATTACACGTTACATGCATGTAATATGTTTGATTGCCAAAGGTAATCATTATTCCCTTTCAGAAAAAGAAGAGAATCAGTAGTTCCAAATTTTGTATTAGCCTGTTATCAAGCAAATTTGAAAATTCATACATCTTGTTAGCAAAGTGCATCATGGCATACATGTATTTGTAGTATGTTAACATTTAAAAGCTTCTATAATTGCACATGAGCAGTTTTGCTATGTTATATACCAGCACAGCAAGACAGAGGAAAGAGGATGAGACTACAAAACTTGTTTAAGAGAAAAGCCACCATTTCTTCATCTACTTCAAGTAGCTAGAAGATGTCAGTTATCAGCTAAAGATTTTCTTTCAACTCTTACTTAAAAAGAACTCATTCTCCAGAATAATAAAAAAAAATTGGTTATTTGTCCTAAGGGAATAGGAAAAACTGAAGAGCTAAAATTTCAAGGGTTTCTCTCTGCAATAAAGAAAGTCTCAGAATCTAAGAGAGCTGAACTGCACTTTCAGAAAGCTGTAGTACAGAAATCAAATAGACCTTTTCTGGTTTGCTTTTCATTTTGATGAGCAATCTAAGCATTCTGTAGGTATCAGGAGTTGTTTAGATTCAAACTAGCTTATGCAGCCTCCAAAATTTAGTCCTAAATATCAGAAAGGAAAAAAATACAGATATATCTGAACCACTACCATCTTTGCATGGAACACCTATTTAGAAGTACTTCAAATAAAGCACTTCAAATACAGAAAAGACACAGGAATAACAAAGGTACTGAAGGAATATTATTTCAGCTTTACTTGTTGTGCTTTATTAATAGCAAATGTTAAAGAAACATTTCAACTAATTCAATAACACAGTCATTATATACCACTAAAGTGAGACCGAAAAGTAACTTTGCTAAGTATCTTTAGGTCTAAGTGCTATATATATTGTGCTCTGCTGTCACTTCCATAACACTCACTAGGATGTCAGTGGTATTTGGATGCATGACTGGTAGGTCACCCACAGCAATCCATCAGCTGCTTTCTCTCAGCTGATAGCAAACTAGCACTAGCTTTGTTATGGTCTGCAGTTGGGCCTCATATACTTGTAAGCAAGTATACTGTAGAACAAAAAAAAAAAAAAATTTAACTTACAGGACCTATAGTGAATATGATTTATGTATTTCACCTCAAACTCTGTTCAAAAGTCAATGTGGTAACAGTTTGAAAACCGAACACTAATCTTCCATAGAAAAGACTGAACTCACTACATAAGCGTATTTTAATACTCTAGGGCTGTTTCAAACAGCAGCATACCAACTCAGAAAGCATGGGATATGCAAGTTGTCTGATGAAGTTCCGTGGAAGTAGTTTTACCTCATTATGTGATCATGTTTTACAAGCTACTTGCAATAAGAGAACACAGAACTAATCAGATGTCTGCTTTTTCCTATACATGAAAAAATTTTGAGGTTTTCTATAACACTACTACTGGAGATTCACATATCAAACAAAATACAAGCTGAAGAGGAAAGCTGGCATGAAAAAGAAATTTACATGGTATTACATAAATGGAGCATACAAGTTGTAGGTTTATTTTAAACTGATAGCATCTTGGACTCTTGAATTATTAAAATATTTTTTAAATCTTCTCATTGTAGAGTATAAAGCAAGAATCCTGGCACATATGTTTTATTATAATTATCTGATCAGACTAATGATGTCATTTACAACTGTAACTAATTCTGAAATTATTTTTATTATAAAAATATTCTGAGAATAAACCAAAGATTTCACAAGTGATACTTGCTACTTTATTACTATGGAAGTAAAAATACAAAAACCTGATCCATTTAAAGACATACTAAAACATAGCTCACAGAGGAGGACACAAAACATACAAAAAATCATGAAACACTAATTTTGCTTAGCTTTCAGTACTAAAAGGGTTAGCAATTATTCATGTACTGCAAAAATGCTTTAGCATACAACACTTTTCAACCAAATATTTTCAGCGTATTAAATGCTGTCCAACAGTTCACAGTAATGCCACTGCCATTGACACCTGCACATAAAACAACTGCCTGGTTAAATGAGAATACTGCAAAAAATACCCTCCAAAAGACATAATACATTCATAAAATCAGGGCATGTATTTTCAGTGACAATATGTAATATCTGCATCTTATTTAAGCAGATACTGCTGCTGAACTGAATTTTACGAAAATCTTATCCAACAGATTTCAAAGATGATTTGCTTTTAATCATACTGCCAACATTTATGAGAAATTTTTGGATAAATTAAATTTCTTGTTTTAATCATTTAAACTTAATTTTTTTGTAAAATATTCCGTTTGATGTAAAACCAGTCCTTACCAAAAAAATATAGGTGTTCATCCCCTTAGGACTTCACTACTTCCTGAATTTCTAATTAAAGGATGTGTTTCACAAGTAAAACTGTTAGGGCAGCTCCTCTAAGACCAAGGATAACTGTAAATCTGAGGGTACTTTAGTGTCTCTGTTTCCACTCTTAATCTTATTTCTCCTTCTGTCTCTCTGGTCATTCCAGTCTAACCAGTCTATGTAGAGATCACTGTTCTTCCAATGTAACTTGGCATGCGCTATGGAGAATCCTTTGCTTCTCTTGTTAGTCTGGAACAGCACTCTGAAAATGGAGTTTGCTGAGGACAACACATATCTAATGAAGTAAATGTAGTTCTCAATAGAAATTACGAATAAACCCTTGGCCAAATCAGTTCTTTTGCACATTATACAATAAATTAAGAAAAAGAAAAAAAAAAATTATTTTAATGATATTTTATGACTGATAATTTAGACTCAGTTTGGTTTGCTGTTCAGTTGGGTTTTGGGTTTTTTTTTAGAGAGGTGAGGGGGGCTGAGTTGGTTTTAAATTTGGGAGCAAAGGAGAGAAGAAGTGGGGTGGGGGAAATAACTTTGACTTTGATACTTATTACTGGCACGGTTAGAAACAATCACTAATGCTCTGTAAAAACCTTTTGGATCATCTACCTCAAATCACCTGGATTCACTAGCTTTTCAACCAGAAGTGGGACAAAAACTAAGTTAGTCTCTCTGAATATATCCTCTGTCCCACTACCTCAGTGAGTTCAGTTCAGGAGTAAGATTTTTAAGACCCGAAGACTTAAAGCATTTCCTAATCTGGGTGTTAATCACTACAGCTTAAAGATCTGCTTTATTACTATTAAACACTTCAGTATTTAACCTAAAAAACAGACTATTCATATCTAAAAATACACAGAAAATAGTGAGATTGAAAAATAAAAAAAAATGCAATGAAGGACATAAAGTTAGATTTTTTTAAGCTGAAAAGCAGAGAAAAACAGTTCTCAACTGACCTCTTTGTCTGGTGTTAAAGTGCCTTCATCATTCTGATCTGTAAATGAAGTTGTCCTGATTCTGTTGTCAGCTGATGGAGGGGATTTGGAAGAGACCTACAGAGAAATCATGTATATCAACAAGTAATACTATTAACTCCAGAGCTAATTATTCTGTATCATAATGTACTTCAAGAATTACTAACTGTATAATCTCAGTAAAGCCTAGTCTGGATCTTTTTAAAGAAAACAACTGTCCGTGACAAGTTCTACCTTACTAAAAAGTCCCCAGAGCAAAATGTGTCATGAGTCAGTCACAAGAACAAACAAGAAAATGGGTTATCTTGATTATTTCTGACTATGGTCCTCTTAGACCATATTTGAAAAACAAGCCTCCTAATATTTTAGGAACATATTACAGTTGATAAGGTTTAAAAGTTTAGTGATTTGACAGGGATTCAAGCATTTACAAGTGGAACAGAATCTGACCAAGAACTTAGAAAATTAACAACAAAAAATGACACCAAGTAAATTTATAAACATTAAATTTGTAGTATTTATAACACTGAATCTAAACAATGGAAAAGGCACAAGAAATTGCTCTATTTTTCTGATGTCAATATGTACTTGTTGTTCCTATCAGAACTAAACATCTGTTCACAGAAACTTTACAACTACATTCAAACTGAGATTCCAAAAAGTCACAGCGACTCAAACAAACTACCTTGCCAGCCTCATCATTCAAACTTCAAATATAAAATTTCAGTATAAATGTAATGAGTAGTAAAGTATCAACAAGCAGATCTATACAAAAGAAAGTAATTAGCAAGATTTCTCATTAGGTATTGCGAGAGGCTGGAAGGATTGTGGCCTTAAAATATTTCAGGCATGTGGCAGGGGGAAGAGGAAGGTCAGGCCTTGCTTTGATGAGGTGATGCCCTCCTGCACAGTCCCCATCCCTCTGGACCTGCATCCCAGTCCTGCAGTGGCTACCAATACCTGGCACACCGGAGAAAATGTGCCATACTCTGTCCCTGGATCCCCAGTCCAGGCCCAGAGTGGTCAGATGACCAGAAGTTCCCCCTGGGGGAAGGGCCCAGGGGTACTTAACCCAGCATATAAGGCAAGCACATGCATGTTTTGACCCTACCTCTTCTTGAAATTTCTATCAGATGAATACTGCTGGAACCAGTGGAGTGGTAGCTATATTTGTTTTTTTTCTACATCAAAATTATTCTAAAATCAGTCATAGTTACAGGTCTGAAGAGGGTAGACCAATGTCCCAACTTGAAAATACTACTCAAAAGTCAAACAGCCTACCTAGTACCAAATAGCTATCCATCATGAAAGCTTTATGTACTGCTGAAAACAATCATACCAAAGTATTCATAGGTTTGTAAAAAAACCTGATCTATTAATGCTGACAGCCTACTCTTCTTTTATTCCTACATCTAATACCAGGATTTTAAAGATTATTTGAAAATGAATTTCCTTCTGTTTGGTGAGGGCCAGAAATATTTAAGGACACTTCATGAACACATCTCTTCACCCTGCCCTTAATGGTTCTACAGTTCTCACTGCTGCATTCAGACTTCTTGACAATTTACAGTCATTTCAGTGGCACTAAGCTTTGCAGCACAAATATTCATTGATCTTACGCAAAAACAGAAAGAGCTGAAACAGGATAGTATGGCTAAATTGGAAAAGATCAACTTCCTGACCAGCTCAGGGCTGACTAAAAGTTAAAGCATGGCTTTAAGGGCACTGTCCAAATGCCTCTTCAGCACTGACAGGCACGCATGGGGAAGGCATCAACCACCTCTCCAGGAAGCCAATTCCAGGTTTTGCCCACCCTCTGGGCAAAAAAAGTGTTTCCTCATGTTAAGTCCAAACCTCCCATGACAGATGCAGTTTGAGTTATTCCTGCGTGTTCTGGCACAGAACAGGGAGAAGAGCTCAGTACCTCCCTCTCTACTTCTCCTCCTCAGGAAGCTGTAGGGAGCAGTGAGGTCACCCCTCAGCCTCCTCCTGTCCAAACCAGAGAAGCCCAGTGCCCTTAGCTGCTCTGCAGAGCACATTCTTGCCAGCCCCTTCCCCTGCTTTGGTGCCCTTCTCAGCACATGTGCAAGTACCTTCACATCCTTTTTGAAATGGTGGTGCCCAGAACTGCACACAGTACTTGAGGTGAGGCTGCACCAGTGCTGAATTCAGCTGGATAATCACCTCTCTTGGCTGGCGTGGTGATGCTGTGCTTGATGCACCCCAGGATGAGGTTTGCCCCTTTGGCTGCCAGGGCACACACGCTGCTGATCCCATTGAGCTTCCTGCCAACCAGCATTCGCAAGCCCCTTTCTGCAGGGCTGCTCTCCAGCCACTCCTCTCCCAGTTCAGACTTGGGTCTGGAATTACTCCATCCTGGTGCAGAATCCAGCATTTGGTTGGTCTTGCTCAGCTTCATGTCAATGGCGACTGCTCGATACTTCAATCAATCCAGATCCCTCTGCAAGGCAAAGCCTCTTGTCCCAGGGGAGAGTCAGTAGCACTTCCCAGTTTGGTATCATCACCTATCTGCGCGTTCAACTGCAGCCTCCAGATCACTGATAAAGAGACTGAACAGAGGTGCCTCTAGACCTGAGCCCCGAGGAACACCACTGGTAACTGGTCACCAGCTAGATGTCCTGTTTGCTACAGCAATTTGAGCCCTGCTCTTCAACCAATTCTTTACCCAGTGCACTGCATATCTGCTCATCCCACTGTTGGAAAACTTGTCTGAAAGAATACTGGGAAGAACAGTACCAAAAGCCTTTATAAAACCAAGAAAAACTACATCCACCACCTTCCCTCGGTCTACCAGGCAAGTGAACTTACTGCAGAAGTTTTTTAAACAGGATTCTCCATTTGTGAACCCACATTGACTGTCTGATGATTGCACTGTTCTTTAAATGTCTTTCAACAGCATCCAGTATGATCTTCTTAATAATTTTTCCAGGTCCTGAGGTTAACTCTGTAGTTCCCTGCATATTTCCTCATGCCCTTCCTGTAACCTGGAATAACGTTGGCTAGCTCCCAGTCAGCAGAGACCTCCCCAAGATGACTGAAGGGTCCTACCATAACATTTGCTAGTTCCTTTAGTACCCTGGGTTGAATCCCATAGGCCCCATGAACTTACAAACACTCACTCAAATGACATAACTTGTCTCTTAAAATTTCAGTGTTCACAAATAGAAAATCAATGTTCCTGCAGTTACGGTCCTCTGACTCAGAACCAGGCAGCCCAAGGTCTGTCAGTACTATTAAAGACTGAAGCAGAGAAAAGTACTGACTGTCTCCATTTTTTCTTCATCCCTATTTGTCAGATGACAATCTTGGACAAGTAGCAGTTTAAGACACCTGTAATTGCAATAGTGCTTTTTCCACTTTGTCAGCAGTCAGGAAGAAATGTGTTCCTCAGACTATGAGGGGCAGGTATTCTCAGTCTGACAGATGTCACCAGTTAGCTAACCATTCATATGAAAGAGGAAGGCCTACAAACACCTCCTCAGAAAAAAAGTGTTATACTTGAGAAATTTTATCTCCAGATTTACACCAGTCTTAAGTTAGTAGATTTAGTCTTGGACACTACCAACCAAAGTACAAATGTGAAGTTCTAGGTCTCAAAGCAGGGGATATGAGTAGAGCATAGAGGGTATAGTGCATAGGGAGTGAAGCCTCTCTACAAGAGGATGTAGGAAAGAAAAGAGCAAAAATAAATGCAAATACAAGTTTCATAAACTAGGAAATGGTAAGAGTTAGGAAAATTTGGTCTGAAAATGTTTTGACAGAAAGTAATGCATTTTAAGGATCTGAATTACTAAAAGCAAAGGAAAAAAGCATATCCCATACTTTTTGCAAAACTACAGTATATTTTATAAGCCTCAAGACTTCACTTCTTCCTTCACAGAATCATTTTTCATATGAGATACAGGAAGTGAGAAGACAAACTTATTTTACTTCTAAGATCAAATTTAACTATTTCCCCCTAGTGTTACCTGAAAGCAACCAAAGAGTAAGAAACATTGCAAGACAATTTTTTTACATGAAAATAAAAATGTGCTGCAATTTCTTGCTTCTGCCTTTCCATTTAAGTAAACCCTTGAGTTACATGATCTGCTCTATCCACAGTTCAGCAGACTAGGTCTACAGACCAGGTATAATTTATTATAAGCTCTCGTATCAGGTTTCAGGGTATTTGTCAACATTAATTTTTCAAGCACCAGATAAACACTAAAGTATATTATGCTGTTGGGTGCATATATGCACGTAAGCCAAAATTTATTCCATAAGATGACCTTCAGAAAGTACCAATTCTTAAAAACATGCATGGAGTATCCTGCATTGTAAGTGGATTACAACATCCTGAACTAAGTGTATTACAATGCTGTGTGAAAGGTATCATAATTTAGCTGCTGCATATTGAAAACAGTAAACTCTGCAGATCAATCTCTTTTACACTGCACTGAAAGTTCACCACATACGGCAATTAAGACAGCACTCTAAACTGCAACTAACAAAAACATACTTCACTAACTAGAGGAGGCGCAGAATTAATACTATGGAAGGCCTTAAAGTAAGACTCAACAAGCTGCATGAAACTTCACAATAGATCCATTTCCAAAAATCATACCTCTCTTTTACAAATGAGTGATTCAAAGAATAGAACATAAGTGTCAGCCGTTTTGAAACCATAGTCTAATACTGAGACTATGCAGCACCAAATCTCCCAGTGGTTCAAATTACACTCAGATCAAAGCCAGGCAACTAATCACCTACTTGTCAAACTAACTAAATTACTTTTCTGTACCTTAACATTCACAGGATTCAGAGTTTATATTCGTTTTTAGACTTTTAGATTTCAAGATACACAGGATACTTAGCCTAGCAGTGAGACACAGACAGACATTATCAGCAGACTTTGCCAATAGGAAGTTAACTTGCTGAAGTCTTTCTACCCAAAATTTGCAAAGAGTTTATTCTGCTTTGACACATGCACGAAATCATCACAAGTTTTTTTTGGCCACTTTCACTTAGACAGATACTCTGCGCATATGTCCTACCTAGTGTATATTATTATCACTTAAAAATAGCCTTTACTAGAATACATTTATAATAACTTAGCAAAAGAAACTACATGCAAGAGGAAAATGGTCAATTAAATTATGACTAGAACAAATAAAAAGCGCCTTGTTCTCACATTTATACTATATTCTCAATTAATCTACAGTTTAAAAAAATGCAAGAATAAGGTCGAAGTAAGCAAACCGCCCTCTAAAAAATGTCAACAGAAGGGACATACAGAACTGAAAGAACAAGCATTAGGATGAGAGAAAAGTATAACTAGGGACCTCAATGCTGGATTGTTATGCACAGCACGTGAAAGTATCACTACTTTAAATGCTAAGGAAGAAACCCATTTCTGTTTCATTCTGTTTGATGTTCAGGCAAGAAATGGTTTTTACATTATTTCACAAGACAGCTTTTGTAGAGTGGACAAAACGAAGCACGGTTTCTGGCAGGAGGAGGATCGGTAACAGCAAACTTAGATGACGAAGTTCTAGCGAAGCCACCCCGCGCTGACAGCGACCCGGGCAGCGATTCCCGCCAGCCGACCGACCCCGGAGCCTTCGGTCGTCCAGGCCTGCGCGACGCGACCCTCCCGCGGCTGCGGCGGCGGGGCCGGTCCGACCAACGCGCAGGACGCCAATACCTCCCCGGGCGAAGCGCGGCCCTGCCCCACCGTCACAAGCGCCCAGAACAGTCCGGCGGACATGTCTCCCAGCGGCCCCTCCGCGCCGTACCTGCGGTGGGAGGGAGCCCGCACGTCCACCCGCTCCGCGCGGCAGCACCTGCTCGTCGCTGATCTTCTGCTTCAGCTTCTTGAACATGGTGGCGGGACGGAGAAGGGGATGAGGGTATGGCTTCCGGGCCGGCCAGTCAGGCGGCAAGGGGTGCCCAGGGGGCGGCGGAACCGATCTCCCCTCGCCCCGGCCCGCGGAGCTACCGCCGCTCCGCCCTCGGACACCCCTCCGCGGGGCACAGGCGCCCGCGACCACTGCGCCTGCGCAGCCAACGTGGAGCCGAGCGCTTCGGCCGGCACGGTATGCGGCGAGGCACAAACTTCCGAACGCAGTGCCCGGCGCTACTCCTCTCACAACGAAGGCGGAGGTGCAGCTTGAGTGGCCCTAGGCCAAGACTGTGGCGAGGCGAAGTGGCGTTGCCTGGCCTCACTTGCTCCATCTCTCCCGGTGGGCGAGGGAGGCGGTGCCGTCCTGGGAATGCAGCGGGCGGAGGAGTGACCGCTTCTGTCCGGAAGGAGGGAAAACAGAGCGGTAAAAGCAGCCGCCTCGCTGCGCCTTTCCGCCGCCATAGCCGTTTGATTCCGTACCTTAAACCCCGCCACGCAGACGCTTGATTTGCCAGAATGCTGACCCTGAGGGTCTGTAAGCTGTCGCCTGAGAGTACTCCTGAGTCGGTCAGCGATAGCTTCGAGGACAAGCTTTCACAAGCCGAAGAACCGGGCAGCATGGTAACAAAAAGGTGCTCGGTTCCAAAGCTTGTGAAAGCTTCCGACTAAAAAATGCCCGAAAGCTGCTTTTTGAAGCTGCCTGGAAACCCATCTGCTAATAAGACAGTCGCGACGTTTTACTTTTGAGTAGCCTTCTGTTTGTAAACCTGAGATACATTGTTACAACTAAAGTACCATTGAAGGTGGAAAGGCAGTGTTTGCTACTATTGTTACTACTGTCTCCACGAAACTAGGGCAGAAATGTTCTTGGCTGCTCAAGGTTAAAACCTCTGGCTTTAGATCCCTTGTTGGATGACGTTTGTGCATGCGTCTTCAGTGCTGCGAGTGTAGATGCAGAGGGCTGTCAGCAGTAGCCAGCATTCATTCTCCAAAAACGGGACTATTTTGAAACTTACTGTGTTGACAGCGACATTGTATGAAGGCTAAAAAATACATGGTGCTGTTTGCAAGAAACGGTGAACCACGTGATCATCTGTAAAGCTTCCTACTAGGAAGGCTGTATGCCGTAATCACAAATGCCCAGAAATGTTTTCACTGGAATACACTCCTGAAATCTGTAAGTAATTTGTGGGGGGGAAAAGTGGATAGGAAATTATTTTCGCATTTGTTTTACACTGACTAAAAAATAATCAAGATAAATCTACAGCAAAAATAAATTGCTGGTTTTCCTAGGTTTTTTGCTACATGTTGAAACAAAAATATTTTTTAGCAATCTCTTTAGTTGTAGATAAACTGACTGGTAGTGACCCTTTTGTTTGTGTGTTTCTTTTAAGACTACTATGCGTATTTCAGATGACTTGCACACTTTACTGCTTTTTGGTGAGAACAACTGTTGACTTCAAACACTTTCAAAAAAGTTAATCTGAACCTACAAGCTGTAATAGTCAGGTAAGTATCTTGAAGATTTGTAGGGTATCTTTACTGTAGATTGAAACAGAGGTATAGGGAAAAGTCCCCAGGACTAAAGGGGTAAAACCATCTGAATAGCAGTCCATGAGGAAATGGGCTTAAATGGGCAATTAAGTTTATTGCATCCATAAAAATTGAACATTTTCTGCTTCAGTGAGGTAGTTACTGTTTCCTCTAAATATGACATGTAGCAGCATGGCAGTAAAATTCAGAGGATATTAAGTGAGAGGAGCATTGCCTGGTGAATACTTTGGGAAACCCTTTAACAACCTTCAATAACCTAATAAATCCATGACCTTCCCATACCTATGTTCTCTATTACAAGTGCTAGCTCATATTCTCTTTTTCTTTTCAGATTACTCTTCTGATTCAAGCGTAAGTCACTAGAAGTAGTATCTGAATTTGATGGACAGATGCATAATTGAAAGGACACTAGCTTCTGTAGCTATCAAATAGGAAAGCACAGCTTTTTAAATTCATTCATAAAATGTATACAACACAAGAGAGAGCTCTGTATTATTTCCTTGGAAAATTTAAAACTTGAAATGGTATGTTGTGAGTGTTTCTCATATACTGATATTTCTGTAGGACTAAAGACTGTGTGGAATAGAACAAATCCAAGATGAGAAACTGTGATAAGTCATTTTTTCCTACGCTAAATTCTTAATTACTACAGACAATGGTAAGGGGATTTATTGGTTGAAACTCTGATAATGTGTTGCAATAATACTGATTTGGTAATCATATGATAATTGGATATTTTCTAGGGTACTTTTTTTTACTACAGCAAGGTTTTTTGTTCTGTAAACTTAATCACCTCCTGTTCTTCACAGGAGGTGCCTAACCTGGGTTTTAGAAAGAGATGAAATAATATTTGTAGATATCATTTAATCATATATAGATTGGTGGCATTTTAAAAAAATCAATGTGAATTTTTGTGCTTTTGAATTAGTATCTTTTGTGATACATAGCTATGTGTCTAGTATTGCTCCAATAATACAAAGTGGAATCCCGTATTAAGCAGCAGTATCCAAATTCTGAAGATATGTCTGACAACTCTGCAAAACTCTATCATAAGCCTTCTAAATGAGATTTAAATGTTTTAGCATCTGAGCAAGTTTGACTGAAACATATTGCAACATACAAAGCGTTTACTCTAAACCCTACAGAAGTCCTGGGGAAAATGTCTCAAACTACATTCTTACACACAGAATGTCAAAATCCCATACTTAACTGAATGATACCTTATTTCTAAAGGGTTGATCTGATCCTAACAGATTTATTTGTAAAATTAAAAGAAGTAGTTAAAAGCGAAGATATGCCCCTCCTTTTTTATATTCCTTGAGTATACCAGTTAACAGATTAAAAAAGATAAATATGATATCATGGTGATGTCTGCAAAAGATAAATGTATACTTGCAAAAAGCACTGGTTGTAGTAGATAATTAAGAATAAAGGTCTATTTGAATTCAGTCTATAGCAGTCATTAAGGTATTTCTTTGGGAAAGGATATTGAGCATAAATGTAGAAAACTACTCTCATGCCAGTTCAAATTTCTCTAATTGTCAGCAACACTGCCATCTCATTCTTTGCCTTTTGTTAGCTTCAGTGCTTGTGAGACCATCCCCTTAGTCATTTCTGCATGTTTAGTCTGCAGAAAACTAACCTGGCAGAAAAGCAACTAATTTCTGCTGACTTACTATTCTGAGTTTCCCCTGAGAACTAGAGCTGCTGCAAGGGAGATAGAGACAGTCAGGAACTGGATAGTTTTATGTTGCAAGTTATTTCAGATTGCTCACAAACATTGATTGCTCTTCACTGAGCAATTTGCCTATCTTTAAACTCAAGTATTTCTACTGAGTGCTTCTTCAAGTTCAGATAACAAGCAATTCTGTTACTGAAAGTATTGATACTATCTCAGCTATCTTAGTTCCTACTGATGACTGAAGTCTTCAGCCTTCAGCCTATTGATACATAAAGTCTTTAGTCAATCTAATCTATTTTTTAAAATGCTGTCTAAGATTGTAGCTTTCTGGAAGTCACAAAAAAAGCCATGGGCATAAATCATGAATATGGCTTTCAAAACACTTTCTCACACACTCAAATCCAAATACTTTAGGAAAGATATATGAATTTGCTAGCACCTAGTTCTTTCAATCCAGTTATCCAACACAAATATTAAAATATATTGAACAATGTAACATAACATAGGTAACATTTCTGATAACTTTTTAATGTTGGTTCATTTTTTTTTTTTTTTTTTGGAAAGGAGGTTTTCCATGTTTGAATTTTTCTTTACTTCATCATCATGCTGATAAAACACTATTGAATATTCCTATTATTCTACCTGGATAATATTTGACATTGAGGGAATTACTTTAAAAATAAATTAACAGGAACTGGTAATAGATTAAAAAAAACTAAGAACAAAGGAGCACTGATCATGTAACAGGAGTTACTCTCCAGAGCTTATGTACAAACCACTGTTCTTTACACACAGCTTACAGAATGTCGCATTTAGTAATATTTGCAGTTTCTACTCCTACTCATAAAATTCAAAATACTATTCTTGATATTAAAGTAGTCAGACAGTGTGTCATGCACAGTTACACAGGAATCAGTTTCAGCACGGAAGTATTTTGATCTTTACTTCAACACAAATATTACAAAACACAGCACATTACCTGATAGTGAAAATTGTGGCAACTCATTATACCTGCAACCTACAGAATGAGAAGCATTTCAAAGTGCAAAGTGAATTCATTATAGTGCTGTGATTTGAACCTTAAAAGCTTTAATATAAATAAAGAGATAATCAGAGCATTTTTCTAGCCTGATCTAATTACTAATTTTACTTTGATATTTAGATGTTGTGACTTACAACCACCACCAGATGACACTGTTCTAGGAGATTACGCCTCTGCAGAGTCATTGTCAGTATTACAAATGCAAAACTATTCCAACAATGAGATAAGAGTTTAATAGCATTCAGGTCAGGGACAAAACAAAACCCAAAATTTCTTTGTCAGTTGTATAATCCTTCTCTATAAAAAGTATAGGTTGCTCTAACTAAATTACTGGATATCAGATACAAAATTTCTTCACCACATGCCTGAATTCACAGCAAACAGTTCATGCTGTTTATCTATGCATTCATATATTCACCTGTAGTGCTCAGATATTGGCCTGAACTCAGTGCAAATAAAACAGAGGAAGGAGGTTCTTTAATGAATTAAGATGGTGAGTGGCACGAGGAAGAAGTCAGATTTGTGAGCATGTTCAAAACGCACAAGACTATGAAAAGAGCCAGAGCACTGTCTGAAAATGCTGAAAGGTACCATAAAGTCTGAAATTGTTCACTCCGAGAAAACAAAAGGAATTGAGTCACTTCAGAGAGAAGAATAGATGATAGGCATTGCTACTCTGCAACTTGGGAGAGTACAGAACCTCTCTGTTTTAACGGGAAAGCTGAGATCATATTTCACAACATATACCTGTCTTTTCAAAAGTACAAAGTGCAAGCTCAGCCACTAAAGACAAACTACTAAGAACCACTGCAGTAAACTGGCTCACTTGAGGTTGTTGCATCCCATGAACTCCCTCTCCTCAGTCAATTCCCAAGGGCATTGCCTTGGTGAAAGTCTTACCATAGAGTTTACTCCTCCTGTTGGTACAGACAAGACTCCACATGGACCTCTGTCTCACTTTCCTATATTTTGCAATCCCCGCTGGTTTCTCCATTTCCTGGTTTGTTGGGTACCCCTGGTGGCTGCCCCCTCTCCCCTGAAGATCAATCCCCTTTGCCCCGCCCTTAGCCCCACCCCCCCAATCCCTTCCCCTTCTTAAGCTGTCCTGAACAATTGCTTGTTTTCTCTTCTGCCTGTGTTTTCCCTTCAGCATCCACACAATAAATCGACTGGAACATAACCTGACAAAAGAGCCTTCTTGTCTCTATTGCTGAGCCAGCTGTGGTGAGTGTGGTGTGTGGTGAGTGTGTGTTTCCCAAATGCTAACCCTACCAGCTTTTCCACAGGAGAGGTTTGTTGGGAACAGATAATTGGCAGCAGCTCCCACCATTCCAACTCCCACATTTTTATGAGATAATCTTTTTCTGTATGAATGGGAATATAAGAGATCAAGAGATTTAAAACTGAGTGGCATGATTTGATCTTGCAAGAGTCTGACTTTCCTAAAACAAAAATCTTAATTTTATTACTACCTTGTTAAGTGATATTTCCTTTTTGCTTTCTCTAGAGTGTCAGAACCTTTATCTTAAATTCTGTTTTACTTTAATTGTACCTTAAAAACTCTGAATACCATGGAAAGGGAGCTAATGATGCTATATACCAGCAACCATTTTTATCAACAGTAATGCTAGTAATGAATTTGATTTTAAATTAGTTAGGAGAAGATGCTCACTTAAGTACTTTCATCCTTATTTCTGTAATCACAATATAAACAAAAAAACCCCAAACATTCCTCCCTCTCTTCCATACCCCTGCCCAAACAAACCTATATGGGCATGGACCTTGATCATTAAAGAGAAAATAACTTGCTCCTGAAGAGAGAGCTGCTTCACAGCAGAGGAATGGGATGGTTTTGAAGGAGACCAAGGCTCTGTTTCTAGATCTTCCAGTGTCCTGGTCACCCACAGTGGGAAAGCTATTTTGCATCTTAGTGCTTCTATTGGTATTTTTATGAGGAACAGTGATCCTATTGAATTTTCTGCAAACACATGGTTAGTTTTCCTCTTGCCCAGCTGCTGACAGAAAGGTCTGTCTTGATTTGAAAGATCAAGGTGTTTGCTAAGGAAGGCAGGAGCCTCCCTTGGAATGTGTCACTAGTACCATAAGAATCAACACAGCCTCATAGAAGACTGGTTTTGCACAGTCTCCTACTTTACTTCAAATTCCCTCCTTTTATACACTGATCTGATCCAGCTGGACTGGATGGTCACTTAATCAATACATTTCACCTGGCTGGCTAATTAGCTCTATGCCCTTCTTACAAACAATCTTTGAGGAAAACAGGAAAACAGAAAGTAGGAAAATAGCACCTGCAGGTTGTTTATAATAACAAGCTATCATTGTTTATATTAAACTGCTTAGAGTCTCACAAGCTGATTCTGGGAAAACTAGTTTTCTCACTCTCTGACCAGGCTGTGGCAAACACAGGAAGGGATGATTTTGAAATTAAGGGGTTTTCAGGCAAAGATATGAGAAAAGCAATAACAGTTCTTTACTAGTATGTATATGGATAACAAGGCAACAGTGGGAGCAACAACAAACAGAACCAGAAACCCAGTAACAGCCTTCTCTCGGCTGCAGGCACTTTCCCCTTTGGTGTAGTTATGGTCAAAGCCGGCAGGGGCGCTGTTGGCCCCCGGCCAGTCAGGGCAGGTGCAATTATTCCACCGCAGCTGCAGGGGGCGCTGTGGTGCGAGTTTCAGCCACCTCTGAGAAAGGTCTTCCTGTACAAACTCACAGGGGGCAACTGACAGCTGCCCCCCTCTGGATAGCAAAAGGAGCTGTAGCAAGAGCCTCAGAGTGGTAAGCTGGGAAGGCAGGAATAAGCAAAGTCTTGGAGTGGTGGATGAGATGTATCAGAAGCACAACAGCTGTAGCTCGAACCTTGGAGTATCCCTGCAGGGCAGGGGTGTGAGTTACAGTATAGCAAAGAAACTTTGGAGCAGTGGCCAAAAAAAACCCAGTGGTGGCTGGGCAGTGGCCGCCCTGTTCCCGAACATGGCTGGGAGAGAGAGGTTAATCAATTTTTATTTGACAATAATTTTAGTATAATAACAAAAAGCCACAATGTAGGACACAGAGTCAAGCCCGAGAGTCAACACTGGGTGAACAGCGATCTGATCTCTACCGCATCAAATCCCCCTATGTTCACCCTGATGTCTCAGTTCACTTAGTTTTTATGCAGTTTATTTCGCCTGAGGTCAATCCTATTCAGGTTTTCTTCTGACTCTGCATATTCATATTCTGTCTCTCTCTGTATTGGCTCAGACAATGATGTTCCTGGAAGATCATGAATACTTGATGTGTCCACCTGGAGCCAGGTGTGGAGTGTGAATGTTCGGATGATCTTGACTATCTAGATCTGATATTTGTCTGGTACTAATGGCTGGGAGTACCTGTCGGGAAGAGTCCATCTCTGGCTCAGCCACATCTTTAGAGGTGTTAATNATAGCAAAAGGAGCTGTAGCAAGAGCCTCAGAGTGGTAAGCTGGGAAGGCAGGAATAAGCAAAGTCTTGGAGTGGTGGATGAGATGTATCAGAAGCACAACAGCTGTAGCTCGAACCTTGGAGTATCCCTGCAGGGCAGGGGTGTGAGTTACAGTATAGCAAAGAAACTTTGGAGCAGTGGCCAAAAAAAACCCAGTGGTGGCTGGGCAGTGGCCGCCCTGTTCCCGAACATGGCTGGGAGAGAGAGGTTAATCAATTTTTATTTGACAATAATTTTAGTATAATAACAAAAAGCCACAATGTAGGACACAGAGTCAAGCCCGAGAGTCAACACTGGGTGAACAGCGATCTGATCTCTACCGCATCAAATCCCCCTATGTTCACCCTGATGTCTCAGTTCACTTAGTTTTTATGCAGTTTATTTCGCCTGAGGTCAATCCTATTCAGGTTTTCTTCTGACTCTGCATATTCATATTCTGTCTCTCTCTGTATTGGCTCAGACAATGATGTTCCTGGAAGATCATGAATACTTGATGTGTCCACCTGGAGCCAGGTGTGGAGTGTGAATGTTCGGATGATCTTGACTATCTAGATCTGATATTTGTCTGGTACTAATGGCTGGGAGTACCTGTCGGGAAGAGTCCATCTCTGGCTCAGCCACATCTTTAGAGGTGTTAATTGGTCTCCTCCGGGGTCCTTAGTGAATGTCACAAGCATCTCCCTTTGGCCCGGAATGTGGTCAATAGGAAGTATGTCTTACAAATATTTCAGTTTAATACTTTATACATCAATATATACAATTCATGGGCATGAATTATTTAATTACATATAACACCCTGGAGGGGGAAGGTGCTCGGGGATCCCGGGGTTTCCCCTGAGGCACCTGAGTGGATGATGAAAGTCCTTTTTCAGTGAGGTAGGGTGTTAATAAGGCCCCAATGCAACGGCCACTCTAAGGGGTAGAGCTCCACTCATGGTAGAAGGCAGCCGAAGACAGAATTCTGCAGTAGTAGTGAATTCTTCTGGCAATGACTGCAACCTCATTCCCCTCCGAATGCTGAGAGAGCAAGAGGGAACTAGCAGCTGCCTCTTTTTTCTCAGCCCAGTTTTCAAGTATCTCTGCCCCTCCAAAAGAAACCCTCAGATAAGAGGAGTGAAGCTACATGCCCTCCTCCCCTGAGCTTGGCAACTTTTGTCTCTCTTAAATACCCTGTCCTTATTTTCTCCTAGCAGCACATATGGGAGAAAATTCCCTGAGAGAAAGAAGCAAAAGGAGGAATACTAAACCCCAACAAGGTCAAAGGAATGAGTGCTTATTTAGTTGCTTTTTAGTTGTTGTGAGATATACATCCATAAAACACAACTAGGACTGCTGGGATTTTTCTTATTCGATTATAATATTTTCCCTAAACACTAACATTAAGAAGCAGCAAATGATTTTGCTTAATAATTTATAGTCAGCAGGGGTAAGAATTTGAACAAAAATCTTGAGACACTGAGTTGGGAAGAGCTAAAAAAACCCCTAATATGTATTATTCCTTTAGCTAAAATACATAACATCCAAACCCACATCACTGGACATGCTGCACCCAGCAGAACACGGTTGAGAAGTCACTTAAGTTATAGCATAATAGATTCTTAAAGAAATGTACTGAACAACATTTGCCACCATCAAAATAAGCAGCTATTTTAAGGAGAATCAGGAAGTATCTTTCCCACTTACAGTACTGTATAATTTGATAGGTCACTAAGGAAAATGCTCACTTTCTTTCTATGGCATCAAATTTATGAAACTGATGTATGCAGAATACAGAAAGTTACAATTTAGGAATAATTAACTACTTCTCTGCATCACACTTTCTGGAATCTATGAAACAGAATTGTTACAGTCTAGTTTTATAAAGTTATTAGAAATGCTTCTGCCTGAATTAAGGTGCAAATGAGATTGTATGCCAAAATCAATAGTAAAGGTTTTATTTAATAGTAAATATGATAGAGAGAGAGAGAGAGAGAAAGAAAAGGAAGAGAAAGAAGTAGAAAAGAGGTAGGGGACAGAAGGAGAGATAGATTAAAGAAAATATCACCATTCCGTGGATCCCAACTATATTCTGTTGATCCTCTCCAACTGGTCTTCTGTGTGGTGAGAGTCCCCTCCAAAAAGGATGGAATTCAATGGATTAATACATGCTCAGGCTGGGTGAGAGTGCCCAGGTACCTCCCCTGGGGAGGTGCAGTTTGACTCAGTCTCTTGCAGAGGATTCTGGGTTGGTTGCATCCCTTTGCATCACATGCAATGCTTTGGTGTAAGGCCTCAGGAATAAGTCTGGGGAGCACCTTGGGGGGTCTTTGATGGATTATGACACCCCTCAGTTGCCTCTCATGTGAATGTCCTGTGAGTGTGGTCTGTGGGGCTGGGGGTTTTGCAGCTGGGCTGGTTTGTGTACAGGAAGATGGATGTTCACTGCCTTTGACCAGACGTTACACCACACCCCCAAAGCCTCCTCCTCCCCTCTCGGTTGGGGGAAGTCTGTGTAAACCTGGGCTCTGGGGGCCGTGGTGTCCCCATACCAAACCCAGCCAGGGTTGATTTTCTGCTGTGTTTGGCTTTCTTGTGGATGCATTACTTTCCCTTAGCCTTGTTTGTTTCTCCCTATACCTGAGATGATTGAACAATAGCATCCCCTTTATCTTATCTGGGCAGCTTATCTCACAGTCCAAAGTTTGAGTCAGGCATCTTCTATGAGGGGTGGGCTTCTGTGGTTGTCTTTACACAGTTTTTGCTATAATGGGCGAAACTTCTTCTGTCTTGGTTTGAAAAGACAGGTGTCAGCTCAAGGACGGTAGGAGCCTCTCCTGAAATGGAAAATGTAAACCTCTCCCTCTGAATTGTTATAATTTTGAAATTAAGGGGCTCTCAGGCAAAGATATGGGAGCAGGAATAACAGTTCTTTATTAAGTAAAAAAAAAAATAAGAAAAAACAAAACAATACAGTAATACAAAACAACGCTGACAGAGTCAGAATATGACCTGACACCCTGGTGGTAGCAGTCTAATTGAAGTGGTGCTGTAGAAGGGTGGAATTTTCCTCTGGAAATTTAGTGGGAAAGGGCTGCTCCTCTGAGAATCCAATGGAGAAGGCTGCTCTGGTGTCCCAAAATCTCAGATTATATCCATGAAGGAATGCCTGGCTCCTTCCCCTTGAGCAGAGTATCTCCCAATGGAATGATATAATTTTATCAGTCATGAAGTGACACTTAATGGCCCATTAACAGAAGATATTTTCCGGAGGGAGGATTGATTTGTGGAAGAGATAAGAAAAACTGCCAAATTAACAGAACATTAACTGTCACACCTTTAACAAATAGAATACACTTGTCTTTCAATCCATGACACCTTCATAACCATGTTTACTGCATAAACCATTCCAGTCTCTGACATAGAACAAATACACTTGGTTTTTTCTATGTTTGCACAAAGCCATTACAATTTCACAAAGCAAAAAGACAACAGTTTTATGTAGCTAGATCTATCAATTAGTGCTTGCATTCAGGACATAAGGATTATGAAAGTAACAGAACAACACTTTCAGGTTAGAAACTTGTCAGCATTTAAGATAATATCTGGATACTGCTATATTGTTGCTTGAGTATAGGCATACTCAATTCCCTACTCCTTACACTTTTCAATGAAATGTTTTGGAGGGAGGTGTTTCTCACCCTACTTAACTCCCTTTTCTAGCTCCCAGGATTAACTACGAATTTTGCCACAAACTGAATAGGGTGGAGTATCTGATTGAAGAGACCAGAGGCTTCAGGCTTGAAATTCCTCTCATCTCTGATCTACTTCAATAAGAGTCCCATAGGGCACTTCTACATAAAGAAGAGTAACTTGCCTTTCAGTTAAAAATAGAGAATACTTTATCACCTCACCTGAAGTACTACAGAAGCACAGTTATTATTCAGTATTGATTTGCACACATGATATCTGGCTTTCTTGAAGTGCTTTAGAAACAAAGTGTGGCAGAGCTGATGGCATGCCCATAAAGTAAACACAAGTCATTTTACAGGTGAGTAAAGTAAGTTCTGGAAACCTCAAGATACTGCACAGCAGCTTAGAGATGACGATGGAATTGAAGTGTGGACTATTTGATTCTGTTCTCAGAATTATAAATTAAAATATTTTTAATCCTTTAGCTAGAAGACGCTTATGTAACTCCGTAAATACATAACAAGAATAGATGCTTCCCTTGTTGCATTTTCATGCTGTTTTATAATTTCTAGGAGCTCACCTGTATATAAGGATGACATACTGACATGCTTCCTTTTTATTCTTCCCCTTGTCTACAAAGAAATACTGCAAATGGAGAATCTTGAGATGCGAAAATCTTTTACTTGAAAAATATACTTAAAAGGAAGCAATTACCAAACTGCTCAGAATGCTCTAGGCATGTGACTCTGTGTTCCGGTTTCAAGACAAATTTCAGGAGAAAACTCCCTGGAATGAGCATCTTCTCTAAAGAGAATGGGCTTTTATAACTCCCTTTTATTCTGCCATAGAGAGAAATGAATGCCAGTGTGTGGGGAAAAAAAAAACCCAAAACACCAAAATCAAACTGTGAAAAACACTAATCACTTGTCTTAAAATTTTGGAAGTTTAATAATAATAAAAAATAGTAATGAATGTAGTAATAAATAATAAGGAAAATTAGGACAATAAGAGACAATAAAACAGAGAATTACGGACGTCTGGGTGTCTGGTATTCACCACCAGGCACACCTTGCTAACAAAGGATTACCCCTTAAAAGCAATAGCCTGTTGCATATTCATATAGCTCATATATTATTCAAACATTCCTTTCAAACTAGGGTGTTTCTGCTCAATTTAAGCTTCCCCCTCCCCCCCATCTTGCAAATCAACCTTCTT
>VWZV01004709.1:1931-71030 GCA_013397155.1 Irena cyanogastra
GAGTTTAATTTCACAGGGAAAAGGAACAGCGTTCCCATCCAGGTGCCTGTGGCCACCAGTCGGCTGCCGACTCCTGAAATTCCAAACAAATCAAGATGCCTCCGAGACCCAACCCGCCACCACTTTCTACTTGGGCTGCACTGGCAGTTCCAAGCGCCTCCTGCAAACTGACATCAGGAACTTGGGGTGACGAGTTTAATTTCACAGGGAAAATGGCTGGCCTTCTATCCAGGGGCCTGTGGCCACCAGCCGACTGCTGCCTCCTAAAATTCCAGACTAATCAAGATGCCTCCCAAACTCAACCTTACTCCACCTTTAACTTGAGCTGCCCTGGCAGTGCCAAGTGCCTCTTACAAACTGAAATCAGGAACCTGGGGTGACGAGTTTAATTTTACGGGGAAAAGAGATGGCCTTCCCATGCAGGGGCCTGTGGCCACCAGCTGGCTGCCACATCCTGAAATTTGAAACAAATCAAGATGCCTCCCAGACCCAACCTGCCACCACCTTCAACTTGGGCTGCTTTGGCTGTGCCAAGCACTTCCTGCAAACTGACATCAGGAACGTGGTGTGACGAGTTGAATTTCCCGGGGAAAACGGACCGTGTTCCTGTCCAGGGGCCAGTAGCCGGCTGCCGCATCCTAAAATTCCAAACAAATCAAGATGCCTCCCAGACCCAACCTGCCACCACCTTACACTTGTGGGCTGCCCTGGCATTGACAAGCGCCTCCTGCAAACTGATATGAGGATTGTGGAATGCTGAGTTTAATTTCACAGGGAAAAGGGATGGCATTTCAGGGGCTTGTGGCCACCAGCCGGCGGCCGCATCCTGAAATTCCAAACAAATCAAGATGCCTCCCAAACCCAACCTGCCACCACCTTGAACTCGGGCTTCTCTGGCAGTGCCAAGTGCCTTCTGTAAACTGACATCAGGAACCTGGTGTGACGAGTTTAATTTCACAGGGAAAAGTGATGGCCTTCCCATCCAGGGTCCAGTAGCCACCAGCCGGCTGCCGCCTCCTGAAATTCGAAACAAATCATGATGCATCCCAGACCCAACCTGCCACCAGCTTCAACTTGGGCTGCCCTGGCAGTGCCAAGAGCATCCTGCAAACTGACATCAGGAACCTTTCTTTCAATTTAGAGTATATTTAGATCTAAATTTTTTTTTAGATCATGTCTGTCATCAAGGCAATGAAAGCAGAGAAAACACATTTAGTGGCATTATGTTGGTAGTGCCAGTTTAGTCTAGAATAGTTACACAACTAGCATCACGCAGATTTTGTGTTGTCCAGACGCTAACTCAGCAAGGAGGCTGAGTGCATAACCACTCTGCTCTGACCAGTGCAGGCCACCATCTTATAGATGAAACCTCTGATTTGGCTAGGGTAGCATGGACATAGTATTTACTCTTAACCCTTCTTTTTTACAACTCTTTCTTTGATTCTTGGAGAGATGCCAATGGATATAAACACCTGGGCCTATGTCTACATCATGCTTTGATTTGCACGAAATGAAAGAATGCAGATGAAAGAATGAATGTCAGAGCTGACACTTAGTAGACATAAAAAACAAGCCTAGTCTGCTATTAAAAATCATCTTTCTCCCTTTTGCAGCCTTTGTCAAGAAAGGAGGTTTTCTGGTGTATTTATCAGAAATATCTGCAGGACAGAGGAGCAGGAGAACCAAGACTGTGTTTCATTTGAGTGATTCAAGAAATGGTCTAAACTTGGAGAGACTCAGTCTCCCAAGAGTGTTAAGAAAATCTGTGGTTATACAAAATTCACTTTCGTCCAATGAGGCACCTCAATGAAAGTTCAAAGAAAGCTATTTCTTGGTCAGTCACTATGACACTAGAGAGCTCTCCTCTGTCATCCCCTGTGGAGCCAGGAGCAGAAGCTGTAAGAAATGGGATGCAAAGATGTTACTAGGGCTCCAAGTGCTTTGCAGCACCCATTGGTGACCTGCCAGGCATGGGAAGAATTCTTCCTTCCCAAGGGCCTGTGGTCCCTGAGATAGCTCCAGTCTGAGGGAGAATAGGGTTTGGACATCTCCTGGGAGGTTAGTCCAGCTTGTGGGATGATGTGGAAGTGGATTTTTCTCACATGCTCAGGAAATGGTCAACCTCTAATGCTGGGGTCAGGAAGCAATTTTTCCTTTGGTCAGATTTGCATTCACCCCTGGAGGCTTTTTGCCTTCCTCTGCAGTATCAAACCTGACCACTGGTTAGGCTCCTCCAGTCCTTTTTGGCCAGGTTGCTGCCTGCTGCTCATGCACCATGAAGATAGACTGTTGGGCCTCACATTCATTCTTCTTTGATCTTCTTCCTTTGTGTGATTGTTACTGAAACTAATTATTCATGTTCTCTTCAGGAAACGGGGTTTTCTTGGCCTGTATTCCTTCTGCTGCTTTCTGTAGCTCTGTTAGACTGACAGACTGCAAAGGATGTTTTTTAAACTAAATTGAGATGCATCACCCAGCTCTGGGCTACACGTAGGCATTGTGTTAACACAGCAGGGTCTGTGAAATGGTTAAGAAAAATAACAATAAATAAACCCAAAAATAGAATCCTGATTCCAGTTGTAGCCTTTGTATTATGTGTCCTTGAAAGCATTTTGGTGCTGAAAAACCTATGGCATTTCAGGCAAATGAAATTATTTTTCACCATTTAAGTAGTGGTGTGCAGGGAATAGAAATAGAAATATATAGAAATAGGAGTAGAAATAAATTGAAATTAAAATTAGAAATAAAACAGAGCATGTTATTCCTATAATTCTGTATGACAAGCTAAGATCCAGGTCTGAGGGCTCCATCCTGGAGAACCGTTCTCTGCAGTGCCGGTCCCAGGCCCACCCGGGAAACAGGGACAGAGATGGGCACACCCACAGCAGGGCTCAGATGGGGACTGAGAGTCTCAGGCTGAGCTGGGATCAGCCCTGGATCCTTGGCAGAAGATGGTGGGGGTCTTTGGTAAGGCTGGTCCCATACACTGAGGCCTCTGTGCACTTCCATGACCCCTGACAGAAGTAGACCTCCAAATGTTTCTAAGCCACAGAAATGAAAATATGGTCACTCAGTGATTGCAAATGATAAACACCTGGGTACATCAATACCCTACTGTGCTTTCTCATCACATGAAGTCCAGGTTTCTTGGATAAATGTTTAGTTCGACCTCTTTGCAGTCTGAAAAAGGAGTCATTCCAAGAGGCAGCAGATGAGCCCATAGCCTCTGGGCTCCCTATGGTGCTGTGATATGCTGTTGAGTTACCAGTAGACTCTGGTTTCACCAGTGGTCAAGTCAAGGTAGGAACACTGTCAGGGCTCTCTCCTGTGTGCGGCTACCTCACCTCATAAAACTTGACTAGCTGTGTGACCTCTTGGATGATTCCTCCTTTCTCACACTTAAAATTGACAAAGGTACAGATTCAAAACACAGCAGTGAGGCAGACTGACCAACCTGCTGGCAAAGAGATGGATGGGATCATACACACACATGGCTTTTTTGGTCACCCTCACTCCTTTAGAAGTGATATTAAACAAAATGTGATAAAGCTTCTCCTTTTAATTCAAGATACTGAGTGCAATTTGTGCAAAAAACAGCAAGACAATAACATTTACTCAATTAGAAAATTGTGTGTGTGTGTTAACACCAGACTGTTTCTTAACTACATGTTAGGGGTTGCTTCCAGCAAAATCAACCCTCCCAAAACAAGATATATATAGAGCGTAGAGAAACAACACAATAAATGGCTGTAAAAAAAATGTGTCATCAGCACTGGACTATATGCATGGAAAACATTCTACTATTAACTACTTCCCAGCACATACTGTAAATAACTGCACAGAAAGGGCTGATTTGCAAACTGTACCAGAGCAAACAGATTGCTGTATAAGCACTGGTAACAGGGAAATTGCCAGCGTTAAAATAGCCAAGTCAGAAAAACTTTCACTCTGTCCTTAATCCAATTGGTGCCAAAACATACACTGAGGTAGTAGGTCTCTAAAAAAGAGAGATAAAACACCAGCTAGTTGTTTCTGAAAGTGCCAGAGAGAAAGCACCTTCCCATAATTTAATGTGACATTATCACAGTGAGTGTTGCTATTGGAAGCAAGGCATGACTGGCAAGAAATCCAATGTCTTTTGCAAAAAAGGAACACTATTTGATTGCTCGCCTCTTTTGAAGGTGGATCCTCCCTACTGCTATTTTTCTAATCAAAACAGTTAACAGACCCCTGTGTAGGGAGATACATTTACAGGGGATTAAATGTTATCATTCCCAAACAAATGTAGAAACTGAGCGCACAATAAGAATTTGAACAAGGTTATTTAGCAAGTTATAATGAAAGGACTATACTTGGTAGCTGTGGGAGATTGGAAAGACTGATGTCTCAAGACATTTTGGGGTACATGTATGTGGGGAAAGCGGCAGGTCAAGCCTTGCCCTGACAAGGCAATGTACTACCCCTGTACACTCTACCCCCCTGGAGCCTGCATCCCAGCCAGGGAGAACCTGACAATCCCTGGAGGCAATGCTTCTCACCCACTTCTGGAGCCCCTAATCAAAGTCTTAAGTGGCCAAATGACCAGAAGTCCTACCTGGGGGAATGGGCCCAGAAAGACCAAGGGGTATTTAAGGCTGAACATGAGGAAATCATGTCTTCACCCTACCACCTCTTGGAATTTCTATCTAAACACAGCTGGAACTCAGAATTTGGTAGCTATGTGTGTGCTTTTCTATATGTTTTCTATTTTCTCTTTCTCTTTCTTCTTCTTATTCTCTCTTCTTGGAATTTTTGGGTAACTTAAAATAGAATGGGCTTAGAATTTCCTAAGTTGAAGGGCCAAGTTCATGCATTGAAAAGTGTTTTATGCTGATTGAATGTTGTACTAAACTTTTTGCCAAATTTCTCTGATTTTCTGAAGTTGCCAGTTAAGTCTTTCTTGTTATTTTGACCTCTTGAGAATATCTTGTCAGTATTCTCCCATGCATCTAACTCAGAGTATATGAACAACCCTAAGTCCTGTTCAAAACCTCATTGAGTAAGTTGTTTGGGGACTTACAGCTTTATGCCAAAACCTTCTCTTCTGCATTTATATCCCTGATCTGCTTATTATTAACAGTGGTCCACAGGCTCAGAAGAAGTACCACACCTAAGGGGTGTGCAATTTGCTTTTTGCAGGTTCTCATTAATGGATCAATGGGTTAAAAGTGGGATAGAGTTGGAGAAATTAATTAGAAGTCCTGTGTAAGCATTGCTTATTAAAAATAAACAAAAGACCAATGCAAATATGCTAACAGGTATAAAAATGAGTTAGTTTTAATATTAGATCTGCTTACATTACATGAGAATTATAGGTGTACTGAGACAGGAATGTTTCATTCCTCAATTTTTCCCTAAAACAATGCTTTTTTTCAATAAGTAAGACCTCTCCAAGATCTCTTCAAAGAGCAAGACCTCTAAATGCCACCTGCAAGTAATCCTGAGTGATCAAAAGTAGTAGCCTCTTTAGAAGGATGCTCTGCCTAAGCAGGCAGCTTTACCCTATTTCCAAAAGTTATCAGCGGTGGATGAAGAAGGGGGATCAAGCTGCTTTTGGTGTTGAAGAATGCTGAGATTAGCCTGACTCAACAATCCCGAGGCTAAACATTCAAACTCTTTCCTGACAGAAACTAAGGACAAAGTTCTCAATAAAGGAACTCTGGATAAACCAACAAGTTATAGTACTGACAACTTGTCTAAAGCTGCTGAGTTGCAGTGTGCTGTTCTTGATGTAGATACTCTCACAGATTGTGATTTCAGTCAAGAGAAAAGTCGAAAGGTGAGATTTACCTTGGGGCCCTTAAATAAGCTAGTTGAATTCACTACATCAGTTTCTCTATCTTTAGAAATTACATTGATAATGACACTAACTTCTCCCAGGGAGTGAGTGGTAAGAAATAACAGCTGTCCAAGCAACATTCTCACTATACTTAAAAAAAAAGCTTGATTATTACTAGGACTCTCTGGGGAGCCAGATGCTGAAAAGTAAACAGCAAGCACCATGCCTACATCAGATGTAAAAAATTCAAAAAAAGAAAAGAACAAACCCTTCTACAATTTGAATTCAAATGCGGGGGAGATCTTATTGTTTATATTTGGTAATAAGATGAACACACACAAACTCAGGTATAGAAAAACTGGAAATGTTGAAAAATGTTTTAGAGACCACAAGCCTCTTCTTTCAAATCAAGAACTAACAATAAACACATATTGTTAAAAATTAGTTTCAGAACAATTGAGAATATTTTCCATTACTTTGTGTCATTCATTTTGGTTTTCCATTTTTTTCCTTATGAGTCTTAACAAGCCAAATAGGTTTTTTTTCATTACTCTACCCACTCAGTCCCAGGAGCAAACTTGTGCTGAGTTTTGTTTCCAGCCAGCATTTTAACTTGTTTTCTACTTCCTGAATATAAAATATAGCATAACAACCTGCCTTTTTTCTTCCTTGAAAAATGTTAGAGAACAGGGGTCTTTTGTTCATCTTAATTCAGCTCAGGAAAGACATCTCTATTATCACTTCTGCTTATATAAACATACTCTAAAGTTTATTATCAACCTCATACATGGAATTCGCTGCAAAATGGCAGCTGAGAAAAGGTTATTTTATAACACTACAATCCTTGAATTCGGTTAATTTCCCCTTATTGCTCCTACCAAGAGGTTTACTGTTTCTTAACTTTATTTAAAACCTGTCACTGTAGGGTTAACCATAAGAGCAGTGAAATCTGTGGTCACAGATAAGCCACAGTGCCCATGTGAAGGCAGAAAGTGCTCTAGGGCATGACTTTGAAGTGTATCATCAGAACAAAGAGAGATAGTCTGTAATTTATAAAACTCATGGTGGTGTAATCAGCTCCTACCACAACAAAAGGAGGTGGCCCCACTCTGATGCACTGCCTTTACACAGAATGTCCTGTGTGTGGTGAGCTGTATATGTTTTTGTTGTTTAGTCTTTGTCTCCAGATGCTGCCCTGGGACTAGAATGCATGCAATGTCCTTTGATTTCAGTGCAACTAAAAGAGTAGTCAGGCCCTAAGTATTATTTTGTGCTAAGCTTATTTGCAGATTCAAAGACTTTTGTCTCTCAAGGAAGAGCAGGGAGGAGAAAAGGGTAGTGAAATATTACTGTGAGAATCTGGGCCTATAGAAAACCAGAAGACCTGGTAATAACCTAACAAGAACACTACAACACTACACTACAAGTAGTGGCATACACTACTGTGTATGCCATCCACACTTACAACAACAGTAACGTCTTATTTTACATATTAAAATTGTAAAATATACAATTTTATATGCAATTTTTAAAAATTGCATACAAAATTGTATAAAAATATCACCCAAGCAAGAAGAAAGGAAAATGCTTACTCTGTCATCCTACTGCTAGATTTTATTGCTAGAAAGCATCAATGGCCATAAGTAATTTTGTCTGATAGGTGCACTCCTACAACCACCAGCAAAGACAATGGAATTATATATTCCTTCTGCCACTGGATAGCATCTAAACTCAGGGTGTTATAATACATATGTGCTTGGTAGAGACCAAAATAATACAAAATACCAAGAGTGTGCTATGAAACTTGTGAGTGTGTGCTGTCTTGTGCTTAAGTATAAGAGTAAATACATTTGCTAAAATTGAGTTTCAGGTCCTGAGGCAGCTTGCTGTTCTCTTTTATTCTACCTGATGATTAAGTCTGTAGAGCAGGGTGAGCTGATGCCTCAGAACAGGCCTGCATCCTGGTCCTGCTTGGATACAGACCAGAATCCTCTGTGCTTACTAGAGATCAAAAGAGATGTTTCAGCGACAAGAAAGCAGTCTCATCAAGTGGAAGTGCACAGAGAGCATTTAATTTTAACAGAAAAGAATGGCACAGAATGCTTCTGTGCTGATCTTGCTTTTGCACAGTAGTCAGACACGAAAAGGGATATCTGGGATCACAAAACTTGTCTATGCATGGGATCAGGAGAAGCCTCATATTAGGATGCACAACTGACACTAATCTGAGACTGAGAAGACCTGCCTGTGTTGTGGGTAACACAAATGGGAAAATCCTCTGTACTCATTTCAGAGGGAGATGAATTATGAAAAGTGAAAGCACAAAGTTTTTCCTCCTTTCTATCCTCCTTTCCTCCTTTCTGGCCAGCACTGATGTTGGGTCCATGGAGTAATTTGCATGTAGTCAGTGCCACAGAGATCCTTCTCTTCCTCAGCCAGCATATTTCTGCTTTTGAGTGATGATGTTCAGACACCATGCCAGTAAAACTCTGAGATCACCACTGGTTCAACACATGAAAGCAAAGTATCATTCTGTTTTTAATTATTAAATGAGGTGATGGATTTAAAAAGTGAGGACTTGATAATGCTCACATTTTCTGAGTATAAATGGGGTAACCTGTGATATAGATCATTGAAGGATCAGTAATGTCATTATTTTAAAATGAAATGTGAGGGAAAAGGAGAAAAGAAATATTTAAGACCATCTCACAAGCTTCTGGAAATACACTACTTTATTCTAGTTAAAGGAATATAAGGATTATACTTGTCAGGTTCCATCTTTACTAATTTGAATAGGTTATTGTGCTTTTCAATTAAAAGACAGATTTGGGAGCCATTGTAGAAATTGCAAGGACTAACAGAAAATTCAGGTAGCATTTACCTTTAGCTAGGTGAGCTTGTGCACCTACAAAGCAGCACAGCACTATCAGCTATCTAATTTGAAACATATTTTTTCCAGACTGAGCTTGTAAGACTTTGTAAGTACACATGCAAATATTTTCATACTCAAAGGATAGTTTGCAAAAAGCACCACTGTATATCATTCTTCTCTAGCATAACCAACTACGTTTTGGAAAGCTTCTGTCCAACTACAACATTTATGCTTGAAAAAGAAACACCAAGAAAAACTTATTTGTCTCCTTAATACACCCATCAGGAACCAGATGCCCAAATGTCAGATTCATTCTGATGCTAAACATTCTACTGTATTAATAGTAATGTGTTTACTCCAGCCTGAGATATACAAAGGGGTGGACCTAGCTTCAGTCTGCTTAGATTGACTAATCTGAAATGTTTTAAATGTATCTAAAATTGCAAAATTTCTTTTTTAAAAAATTTACTACATATTTTATTACAAGGGAAAAAGAAAAAGGTTGGCTTCCCTTATCTATATTTTTTCTCTAACATGGAAAATATTAGTGACATCCCTAATCTGTTGCTCTTTGAACCATTTAAATAATTAGCAGAGTATAATGAAACACTAAGATGCTGGTGAAACTAGAGCAGATTGCGCAGAGAGGCACTAGATTCCTCATCCCTGGAAGTGTTCAAGATCAGGTTGGATGAGGCTCTGAGCAACCTGATTTAATGGAAGATGTCCCTGCACATTGCAGGAGGGTTTGGAATAGATGGCTTTTATGTATCCTCTATGTCCCTTTCAACAAAAACTACTCTAGTACTATGATTCTCTGAAAACATATTGACACTTTTTTTCTATAGTGTGTTCAGGAATCCAAGCACTATGTCAACATGAGTCCAAGGTCTGCTAGTTCCCTGATCACCAGCTCCAGATAAAGAACTAAACACTGATACTTGCAATGACATCCTGTCCATTTTAGGAGGGGAAAGTGCCTAGATTCTCCCTCTCAAACTATACATCAGTTTCTGAAAAGCAGAAGACATGTGGTGCTCTTTCATGTAAGCAGAGCTTTCTGAGAGTACCAGCAGTCTCTGTGCAGAGGTGGAAGAATGCCATTTTTATCACACACCTTCCCAGCCTGTGCTGCCCTCTGCAAAAAGCACTCTGACACCAAAAGTCTCCTTTGTGCCTACAGATGTGTGCTTCCATATAATTCTGTAAAATTTCAGTATGAGGCAAATGGTATAGACTCAATATTTGCAGAATTTTTGGCTTATTCATTGCTTGTGTAGTCTTACTGAGGATGGAAAAGAAAGCCATCTGAAAACATAATTTCTATGCTCCTGGGAAAGTTAGGTAAAGATGTAAAAACAGAAATCCTTTCTCACACCATAAACATAGGCCATTAGCTGATGAACACCTAATCCTTTTCCAGTTTTTGATTGATTCCTTTGTGGAATAAAATGAGAGAAAGCAGCTATGTATTTTTGATAATTTTTTTTTTTTTTTTACACATATGTACAGTGGCTGATCTCTAGTTTAACTGGAAGGTGTCTAAACATGCCATACTTTGGCTTGTGATGCACCAGCACAAGGCTGCAGAGTGTTTCAGGAACGTGAGGGGGCAAAGTAAGGAGGCAACCCCATAATAGATGCTTTCACCTGGCTCAGTCTCTTTGTAGGGTTTTGATTCTAGATTTCACTTTCACTTTATATATTTTCCTAGCTAATAGATTTCACTTTTTTTTTAAATGACAACAAAAATAATCTAAAAAATGCTAACAATCCACTGTAGCTTACACAAGTAAGTTAAAAGGAGGAGACTGTTAGGTCTATCTCTGACTGCCTGTGTATTAAAAAGCATTTTGCTGTACACCTGTGTGCTGACATCAGTAACTTTCACTATAGCATCTCTTCTAGAATGACAGATCTGATTTGCAGCCCCCAAGAGATATAAAATCTACCACTTCCTTTATTAGCTCCTACCAATAGTGAATAACCCTAATAATCAAGGAAAAATGTTTTCCAGCCTGATTTCACACCTTTGTGTGCATGGTAAACAAGGACAAACCAGCTATGAATTGAGAAAGAAAGAAAAAGAAATAAAGAAAGAAAAGAAAAGAAAGAAAGAAAGAAAGAAAGAAAGAAAGAAAGAAAGAAAGAAAGAAGAAAGAAAGGAAAAAGTACATATCAGAAACAGAAGAAAAGTATATAGTTTTTTAAAAAAATGTTATTTTTCTAGTGTGCATAATCTAAGGCATCTTTAGCCACTGTAAAAGGTAAGAGTAAAAAAAAATACTGACTAAATCATTTTACACCTCTGACCAAACACTCTGTTAGGGTATGTTTTCCCTGACTCCACAAAGAAGTCTAATTAAGCACAGACTGTCACCACTGTGGTATTTAGTTCAGCACTATTGTTATTTCATCAGTGTGCCTTCAAAGGAGCTGCTCAGGGCTGGAATTCATATTCTACTACTCTCATTGGGGCTGAGTGCTGATGGAGGAGGGAAAAGAGGAGTCAAAAAAATGCTAAGAGGTGACACAGCTTGCCACAATATGGAATGTGCTCAGTATGGATGGTGGAGCCACTGTCCTCCCAGCCCTTCACTTTTCTCAAAAATTTACACCAGAGCTACTATTTAACCACAAACTCACAAATGGGAATGCTATGTCCCCTTCTATTTCATTTAAATGAGATGGTTCAGTGAAGCCAATTGAGAGTTCAAAAAACTTCAAGAATTATTTTTGTACTTCTTTCTGAAAACATGATTGAAGTGCAACCTTGTCACAGCATGAACACAATCTAAAACTCTGGCTTTGAACAAATTCAAACTGGAGTAGAAAAAAAACCCTTAAAATATCTCTAGCCTCAATAATGAAAACCCCAGATACTAAACACTCTTAAGTAAGAATGTGTTCAGTTTTAAAATGGATTTAGTCTAAGCTTACTGCCGTAATTTTTCCTAGTGTCACAGGATGCTCCTCCCTATATATGCACAGTTTAAGAAGGAAAAGAGACCCAAATTTTGATTGCAAAGTTCTGGGCTTTTGAACATGAAAAGGAAATACTAAGATTTACTTTTCTAAGCCAACATTTTGCATGTTGTCTACGTAGAAAAGTTCCATGCCAGGAGTATGATTTCTTAAAAAATACATATATGAGTAATACAGCAAGATCTCATTCTGAACAGCAAGCTGTTCAGCAAAAATAGTTGTATGTATTGTATATGTATATTGTATGTATATGTATGTCTTGACTACCACATAAATAGGCAAAATTGCTTACAATTAGCTGGATTCCTATTAAGATCCCAAGCCAGAAACACAAACTTGCTTGATGTTCCTCATACATTCTTATTTTGTTTTTTATCTGTCCATCCTCATCCAGTAATGCTTTTCCTTTTCATTGAACTGTCCATTCAGTCAGTGCTGAAAGATCGAACTGAGATGCAAGTAAGAATTGATCCATATGATTCCCTGATGCTCCTCTCCTTCTAGATCTTCAGGTCAGACAAACAGCTACTACTAGTGGGCTATGAAAAAATGTGAGAAACAGATAATTTTCTGCAATATCAAGTTACACAGGCACATCACACAATACATTAATAGATGTGCTCAGAGTCTGACAACAAAATTTGCCCCAAGAAAATATTGCTTTCATTGGTTATTCCTTTCCTAACTGCAAAAAAAGAACAAAATCAAGGGTTGAGGGAGTCTGACTACTGTTTAGAAAGAAAAACATTTTTCTATCATTGTATTACCTGTGAAAGATATCAAATCCCAATCAATAGTCAAATGGCTCTACAAATTCACTGTTCTTATTAATAAAATCTTCTACAGGGGTAAAACTGATATCAAATTCTGTCTACTAGCAATTGGAAAAGGCTTTCAATGAAAAGAAAGAGAAAAAGTGAATTATTATAAAGGAATTTTTGATTTTTTTTCTTTTATAGTCTTTTGCATCATCATAGTGTTGGTTTCACAAGCTGAGGCATAGCAAAGGGCAAAACCAGCTTTTGAAGAATACTTTTTTCTATTTGGTTGACCTGTCCAGAAAAATGGAGCCATTTGCATCATGACATCACAAATTGACCTTTTAACAAAAAACTTTCCAGGAAAACTAACAATAAAAAAGAAATATACATAAACACAGAAACAAAACTAACCAGAAAAACAGGGTCCCCACCCTTGAACCCAGAGTCATCAGCTGTGAAGCAGCCAGTGAGAGGAGGACTGTTTCGGAAGCTGTTTAATGCCTTTTCCAGAATCTGGTCTTTGCAGGAGTAGGAGAACAGGAATGTAGAAGGTCAGATAAAATGATGAAAGAGATTTGCAGTCTCTTTTTAAATATATGTTTACTCTTCCGTATCTGGAAAAAAAAAAGAAAAAAAAAGAAATAGAAAAGTGTCAAATGCTGCCTTTCTCTACTTCGTCCAAGGGGTAGGTAATCTGGGAAACTAAAATAAGGGTATCAGTTTAGACAACCTCATTTTCTGCAAGCAGTGAAGTTTGCTTAACTGTTGAAAGGGTACAAGGTGAGGTATGCCAAGGCAATAACTCTTATAGGCACAACTAGAAATATAATTCTGTCCTAAACAAATTGAAATCTGTTATGATCAGACTAATCCAGCTAGAATTCAAACTTACGAATCAAGATCACATAACAGAGTCCATCATGCTTAGATCAAGAGACTTTGATAGGTATCTTTGCTGTAGGGCTCTCTGATCTTCTTTGTTCAACAGCTTTTCCAGTACCTTTTTGCTTACAAAAGTAAGAATGTGGTACATGTGGTATGAAATGAAGAAAAGAAAATGCTCCAAACACAAAAGAACACTACATTTTAAAAGCTCTTTGCTCCCATTGAGCTTTCAGTGAAAAACGCAGCCTGAAGTATAGAATGGCACCAAAGGTATAACAAAAGATGTGCATTTTACAATCTGCTTGATTCCTCTGACAAATATTTATAATCCCTTGCCCTCATAATTAGGCTATGTTTGACTAATATTATCCTGAATGTATAAACATAACTGTTTCCTATGTAGTTATACTACAAGTGCATCTTTACATTAAACAGACCTCCTTGAGAAAGACGTACAGACAAGAAAATATTTGGTTATTTCTAGTGAAAATGGACAGTTTCTAATTAAAGAGGACAGTCTATCCAGTTCATCTCATAACCATCTCTAGAAATCCTCCGGAAAAGCTTCAAACAGGAACACGAATATTTTGCTCCATCCTGGCTGTTCTAACTGGTTCTCTGAGAACACCACGCACTCTGTTTAACTGCTGTAATTCTGACAATGCTTATATCAGGAGAGTTTGAAAGCGCATTTGAAAGAGTCTCTCAACCAAGGAGATTCAGCCCAAGGAGAGAGGAATTTACCTGTAAGGCTGGGCATGCCTTGAAAGACATTATTGCATCAAAATATCTTTTGGCCCCTTTCAGAAAACCAATTTCTTTTGCACTCAATAATCTATCGTCTTTTTTTTTTTTTTTTAATAGTATTTGAGCAAAGGAGAAAAATGACTGCCAAAACAAAGATCTTTGCTGGTGGATTGCATTGTCTGTGTTGAATGTATACAATGGCTGCATAGATCTACTAGTGAGTTGGTATATTCTACCATGCAGATAGCAGGGGAACCTTTCCTTTCAGGATGGTCCTCTGTAAAATGCTACTACAAAATCTTGCTCACTGATGCAAATCTAAGACACCATTTTAAAGCATTAGGCATTCAGCATTTTATTTGATTTGTTTAGACTGAGTTGTCACATTTCCAGCATAATCTACAACAGGCAGTACTAAGAACCTTAACAACAGTAGTACATTTCCATGATGTTTCCCAACTAAAACATTCAGCCTGATTTACTGTCATTAACAGTGTCATAACAATCCCATGACACTTATACTTTGGCACATTTTAAAGAGAAAAGATTGACCCAGAAGGAAGGGTCATTATTTGGGGCAGGTGGACTAAACCACGTATTTGAGTAGTACGTATTTCTGAGCTTCTTTAAGGATTTGCTGAATCACACAAGGGATCTGAAACAGAGCTCAAAATACCACCTAACACATGCTTCTCTTCCTATGCCATCTACACTTGCAAGAATTTTAACTCCTCCCATTCCTGCTAATGAAGCAAGGGAAAATGCAGTTTTCTCCATTCTCTGGAAATCCCTGCCTGTGGAGAACTGAGTCAATGCAGAAAGGCTGTGGATGTACCAACCCTGGCAGTGTTCAAAGCCAGATTGGCTAAGGCCTTGAGCAGCCTGGTCTAGTGGTAGATGCCCCTGTCTGTGGCAGGGGACGTTAGGACTAGAAAACCTTTAAGGTTTGTACCAACCCCTTAACTTCTTATAATTCTGTGACAGCTTTTTACTTCTGTTAGCTACATTATCAGCTCCAGTCAGAACATACCAGCACAGAACTTACTTTGAACTGTTTTTCAGGTTGGTGGAGCAGATGTTTTGGTTTCCTAGCCATATTCCCCATTGGATATAATAGAACTTCCTTCAACTACCCTAGGTTTGGATGAATTCAGCCTCTTTCTCATTTAAATACAGTAGCTCTAGTGCAAATACTAGCATATATCAACAGAGGTAGTTGAAAGAGGAAAAAGAATGAATATGCAGTGCTCTGAATACCTAAGCCTTCAAGTAGTCCACTTAGCATATATTGAATATCATTATCTGAAATAGCCTTGCCTGAATACACATCTCAGTCCTTCAGTGTCTCTGATGAACTTGCATTGTTTGTCATGGTTGAGTACTGGGCTTCACTTTGATCACTAATGTAAATGCCAGTGACTTCTACAACTTTTCCACATTGTGATACCAGCACACACTGTGAGTCCATTTCTGCTATCAGTTTCTAGTTTATACCAAGGCATTTTTAACTTTTGCCTGCAGGACTATGAAGCTATATATCTATACAGACTGACATACTGAAATGGAAATACACTGCGGTTCATCTTTTTCATCACACGGAATTACTAAAGTGCTGCCACTGCGGAGTTTTGTCCTTCACTGCTTCTCCTTATTGCGGGTGAGCCTCTGCTAGCAAGCGTAGTCATTGAACTGGGACCTTTTCAACACCTGACCTCACCGGGAGGGAAAGGGACCCTCACCATCTGCTTGGGTCTCTCAGAGGAAGCTTGGAACCTGGACCCTCGACCCCTCTCTGGAGGGAGCACCTCCCGGCTGCTTGTGGGAGTCCAGCTGCCGCAGACATCCCCAGGACATCACATAGGAGATGTGAGAGGCAGGGCAAAACCTGAAACAACACCCTCCCTCCACCTTCTCTCTCGTGTCCGGGTCGCCCTGCCCTTGCTGTTTTCTGTCACTAATTCGTTTTTTTTTTGCTGCCCTTTATCTCAACACCCCTCATCCACCTAGATTCCTAGTGCTCCTGCTATGACTTCGGCGTTTTTGCTACACTATCCTAAGATAAGCTCGCCACCCGGAGAGGCACTGAGGCCGGCTGCTCCCCGTAGGTTTCGCAAGGGGAGCCCCTTTTCCCTCTCTCACCACCCGAGCCCCCAGTGCCGTGTGGAGAGGCGGCTGAGTTTGCGCTACAGCGCCTCCTGCAGCCGCCGGGGAATTATCGCATCTGCCCTTTCTGGCGATGAGCCAACACCGCCCCTACTGGCTGTGACCATAACTACACCAAAAGGGAAAGTGCCTGACAGCCGAGAAAGGCTGTTGGGGGGTTTCTGATTTTTTGTTTGTTGTTGCTGCCGTTGTTGTTGTTTGTTTGTCTTGTTATATATATATATGTATATATTAGTAAAGAACTGTTATTCCTTTTCCTATATCTTTCTCTGAAAGCACCATAATTTCAAAGTAACAATAATTTGGAGGGAAGGGGTCATATTTTCTGTTCCAGGAAGGTTCCCGCCTTCCTTGGCAGACACCTGTCTTTTAAGCCAAGACAGACACCTCCCAGTGGCACCCACTGCCAGGCCAGGCTATCAGAAAAACAATTTTCTCTCTCTCTCTCTCAAAAAAAAAAAAAAAAAAAGAAAAAAAAGCAGCTGAATGCAGACTGCAAGACAGTATGGTGTGATGTGGATTAAGGATTCTTTGGGCAGGGGTTTCAGCGTTTTTTCACCATCTATTTAGCCTGCTTGAATCCCTGTTAATGAAAGTGTTTGTGAGGTTCTTGCACGGTCCTTGTTTTCTCTGCTCAAATTTCTGAAGCTTTATAACCATATTTAATTCTGAAGGAAGCACAAGATGACAGCACAATTATCCATGACTATACTATTGAAAATAAAGCGGAAAAAAAGCGAGGTTGTATCATTTTTATTAAACTCAGATTCTCTTGTCACATTGCAATAAACGTGTGTAACACAGACTGTCAGTGTTACATCCTAACATAGCAGTTAGCAAAGAGGTTGCACTTGAAGGAAAGTTCAATACACAAAGTTCATGTGCTAGGATTCTTTAGCCTAGAAACGGAGTTGCAGAGAGAGTCTAACAAAAAACTATGAAATTCTTAGTATCACCAGGAATGTGAAAGGGAACAATTACTCACTGTTTCTCACAATTCAAGAAGGAAATTACCAAACAAACTTTTCAAGCAGTAAATTTGAGAAGAATAAAAAGATATGATTTATCACATAACACCTAAGTAAATTTTGAGTTGTGTTGCCTCAGTGCCCAGTACACAAAAGTACCAGGGCTCCAAAGATAATTAGACAAAGTGATGGAAGATAAATCCATCAGAGTGTATTCAAGTCAGAGATTTGACCTCTGTCTTGGCCCTCTGGAGCACAGAAAACTGTAGTGGGATCCACCCATTACTCTAATTTTGGTTTTTGTTCATTAAGATCTCTGCTGTGAAATGTCACACAGGTGATGGAGAGCTAAAGGAACTTTTGGTCTAACCCAGCAAGGTTGTTGAAGTGTTCAGAGCAAAGCTGACATGGTGTTCGAAAGTAGCTTCTATCTCTACTAATTAAAAGCATAGGTTTTTCAAAATGAGATTATTTATTGCAAGCCCTGATCCCTGCAGAACCCAGCTCCATCCAAGCACTGAGTGAAATGACAAAAGAAATTGTGAATTCTTATATGGTGTTTGATATCATAAAACAATTACTACTGATGCAGTGCACAATGAGGTGATATAGTAGTCTGAGTAACTGCATCTCACAGAATCTATAATCCAATCTTTCCCACTACGAATGACAGAGGTATTTGGAGTTGCTGAGACAGATCACCAAATCTGCCACTTTTAATTCTTTTTTAATTCTTTTGTGGACTCAGCCTCTTACAGGATGTTTCTTTTTTGTAAGATTTTCCCCCCAAACCTGGGTATTTCTTGTCTCCCTGAGTGCTAAAGTGGGCGTAATCATAATCTGCAGCTTTTTCACCCAAAAAGGACCATTGAAGCTATTTCTACTGCTAAAAATAAAACAAAGATGTTGAAATCTAAGTACTCAGTTCTCAGCACTGGATCATCCTGTCTCCTACTAAAGCCATCTGAAATCCTTTTCAAAGATAATTAAGACCATGAAGAAATAAATTCTGCATAGTATGATATTTTCTTTCTTCCATTACACCAGAGATGTATGAGGCCTAAGAAGCAAAGTTAGAAGATCAATGAAATAAAGAAGAAATATGCATCATAAGTTAATTCATCTGTGTTATTGGTATGTCTAATGAATAAGAAATTTTGGAGTGATTATTTTTTCAAAGAAAACAAAATGCTATTTGAAGGCGCTAGCATTCTCTTTAAAGCAAGGGAAAACAAGAATAAATGCTCTTGGGAAAAAGTTTTGAATATTTGTTTAGTAAGTGAATTTAAATAACATCAGTCCAATTTAGCACATGACTCAAGTACATAACATTAATTTTTCTATGAGGAGAAGTAGCATTAGCATAGAAGGTATCGGTTTTGGAGCTTTGCCACATAATTGTGCCTAAATCATTCATGAAGGCAAACAATTTCTAGTCCTTTTCACACTGATGTTGAGTTTTATGTTTGCTTGACAGCTTGCATTCCACTTGACCTAGGATAACATCAGTGATGAAAGAGATTAGTTTTGGTTTAATATATGTTATTTGACTGCTAGCATATTATGGAAATACATAAAAGCAGATAAAATATAATTAATACAGTGGCAAAGGTTTGGTTACACCAAGTAATTATTGAGTTTCCTGAATAAAGCATGTATGAAAGAAATTAGATACGTACTAGGTAAAGCCACCTAGACTATTAGGTGCAAAATCTTATTCTATATTTGATAATCAAACATAATTCAAACCTCTGCATATGTTTGGGGTAAAAGCCAGATAATTGTTTTCATAAAGAGATGTTCCATTGTGGATAGAAACAAGAACCCCAGTCCTCTTCAAGGAGCAAGGGAGATGAGTTGTGTGGTGGATTGACACAAGGTGCTACTCTGTCACTCCTCTCCTAAGCTGGACATGGGGAAGGAATATATAAGGAAAGGATTAAGTTTTGAGATAAGGGCAGGGAGAGATTATTCACCAATTACTGTCACAAGTAAAACATACTTGACTTGTGAAAATTAATTTAATTTATTAATAAAATCAGAGTAGGCTAATGTGAAGTAAAACCAAATATCAAAACACCTTTCTCCCACATCTCCCTCCTTCCTGGGCTTAACTTTATTTGTGATTCTCTACCTATTCCTCCACAGGGCACAGGAGGACAGAGAATGGGGCTTAGAGTCAGTTCCTCAAATACTGTCTTCAGTTCCTCAAATATTGTCTCTGCTGCTCTTTCCTCCTCATGGGAAGACTTCTTATACAGTATTGATGGGCTTGTCCTTGATGGGTGGGTCCATCTTGAAGCTGGCTGGAAGTGGCTCTGTCACACATGAGGGAAGCTTCTAGTGGATTCTCAGAAAAGCCACCCCTCCAGCCCTTCCCACTACCAAAACCTTACCATGCAAATCAAATAGAACCTTCCAGAGGAAGAAGGATAATCAAAGCCAGCAAAGTTTCCAGCCACATATGTGAACTAGAATTTTGTAATAAGCACTGGGCTTCTTTGGCTGAATGAGTAAAGCAAAAATTAAGATAATGCCTAGCTCTGGGTCAGACACAAAGATTTGGTGTATTCCTCGTATGGTGAAATGTCTGTTGGAGATGGGGGTTTGGGTAGTGGAGTGGGGTTGATAGAGAGAAAATAAAAGATCAAGCTGAGCTTTTCAAGACTTTTTTGTTTATCATTTACTTAACGCTGGATAAAAACGTGAAACACCATTTCAAAGCAAAAATTCCCATTTGGATTTTTTCAATAAGTCTTCAGTTTTTAACAATAATTTGTTTTGAATTAGACTTATTAGTTAGACTTTAGCCTGACTCAAAAAACCCACTTTTCAACTAATAACACTTGTTGAATTTCTTCTATGTTTGTTATTGACTGCAAGTACCAGGTTTTGAAGTTAAGAAAAGGAAAAAGTGGTTTAGAAGGAGAGAAAATAATGAATTGCCTAGTGATGGATCAATTAATGATTATAAGTAATAAAGATCATATTTTTCAGTCATGAGCATCTGGGTACCTGCATGTTGCTTTCTCTTTTGGGATGGGATGCCACACCTTATAAGAATCTTCCTATCTGGTTCCTGTAGCTGGTATGCTCAAATTGGAAGCTAGCTGTTCTGTGAATTGTTAAAGATACAATCAAAATGTCACCAATGTCTTTCGAGGAGCCATTTCATATTCTTCCTTCTTCTCATGAGAAGACATGGTCTTGTTTCTCTTTCAGGACTAAGTGTTGCATCAGGAAAAAGAAGCCTGATTGTCACTGTACCAAACATAATTCTTGCAGCTGGGAGCAAGGAGGACTTTCCTCTTGCTGAAGTGGAAAATTTCAATGCATCATTGTACAGGCAAATTTTTCTAAATGGGGTAAGGAGTATAACAGAAGCAACATCACAGCTGCATTCCCTGACTGGTGCAATAAATTAATTGATGGTGCAAAATCAAGGAACAATTTCTGCAATGCACTGTGTAAGTTACACATTCCTCCATGTCTCTAGGACCATGAATGTTATCCCTGAGGAACAATGCAACCATATGCCATCTCTGAGCAGAAATATATCTGAAAGACCAGACATATAATGGAAAAATGTTCCCCATACAGGGAGCTACTCAAAAAACCCTAGGTAAGTTGCCTCCAGTGATGATTTTTTTTCACTATGCATGTGAATATTCCAAATATTCACCTAAATCAAGACAAATGGAACTCCCAATTTTTCAGCTTGTAGCATCAATGTAGAATCAAAAAGCAATCCAGCATCCTGAAGACCGTGTATCTAGGCTCCTATGAATAATAAAAAGCAGGCTAAACAAGAGACACATGAAAGTCTCAAGGAAAACAAGGTGCTTTCCGTAACACTTACAAACACACGCAAAACTGACACGTTGCAAAATCATCTGCATAATTATAAAAGATACATTTCTGCATATTCTCTATATTCTCACCAAGAATGCATACCATGGTAATGTACTGTTTGCCCTGTCCAGATACTAACAATGTATTTTGCACTTAGCATCAAAGATCAGGTTCATCTGCTATTAAAACTGCATAAAACCTTCTTCAGAATGCATTCTTCTACACAAATCCCAGCTTGCTTCAGGTGTACTTGCTAAATTAGACAAACTATTTCTTCCAAAAAAGCACAAAAAGGATTTTTAAAAGCACAGAAGCTATTCCACCCCCCAGTTATTCTATATTGCAATACTATGGAACAATTGTTCAGCAGAGATAGATTACAGTGAAATATGTCTTTTTGGAAGGCATAATGCTTTCATGTTTCAAACAAGTTTTTCTAGAATCTAACAGGCCTTTCTGATTTGTAACTTGAGGCCATAGCTGTTAATGTAATTCAAGTAACAGGCCATAAAAAAGAAGTGAGAAAAGGAAGGAAATTGTCTTTAGTAAGTAGACTAGACTACAGTCATTCCAATTTGCCTGTGCTGCTGGATTATGACACATAATATGCAGAGCACTATCAAGCAGCAAGGAGAAATACAATGGTCAGTTTGCCTTAAAAACTGAAATTGATTTTTTGCTTCTGACAATAATGGAGAGATCAGTTTATCTTTCAAAACAGAATTAGAAATGGCAGCGTTATTTGTATGACCTGTAATTTACCTTTTTACCTCTCTCAAGGAGACATAGACAAATGCTCTTTATACACTTGAGTAACCTCTCTTAAAACAGCATCAGAATCATGAATATTACATAAGCAGGATTTCATCAGAAGTCTACTTAGTGTTCATTGCTATGGAGTGGTCTTGGCTAGATTGACACGTACAAAAATTGTATTTTGCAGAAGGCTGCAAAGATAGGCAATATTAAATGGTTGAGAAGTTTTGATGAATGAAGCTGGGAAGAATCCTGTTAATTCAACACACTCTGAGTAATTGTAGAGCCCTCATCATGGTGTCTTCTCACCACCATGGTCCTATAACAAAGGCATTGTCAGATAGCATTCTGTGCCAGCTACTCTGCCACTTGATTTTTGGGACAACTGAGACAGAAAGAAATGAAGGCTTTAACTTAATAATCGGGGAAATTTTCACTTCCTGATCAAGAAATCATTATCAAGAAAAATTAAGACTGAAAGGTAGCTCTATGTGTTGGCATGGGCAATGTACAGGACTCAAAGGAAAAGTTTTTAATTACTGATAAGCAACATTATATCTTAAAAAATCAAAATAAAGCAAGCAAAAACCTCCATCTCTGAAATGTAGTTAACATATTAAAAATGCAGTATTATATTACATTATATACTACATGAAGTATTATATTACATGATATAATAGTATTCTATTCTATTCTATTCTGCTGCACTGCTGTCCTGCGTTGGCTGTATGATATCCCCAATTGGCTTGTATCCCCAATTGTCTGTTCTGTTTAGGCTGGATAGTAAGTTTGGCACCTTTAAGACTTGTTTCGAGAGTGAAGCAAGGAGAGAAGAAGCGCAGAGTTTGTTATCAGAAACTGCACTCGCTCCCCCGCATCCTGCTGCTGGACTGTGTTGGCTGCGGACAGACAGACAGACAATGGGACAGAGCTCTCCTTTGCTTTTAGTTAGTTTTTAGCTAGCTGAGGAAGAGAAGTTCCCTGGACTGTGGGTTTTCTTTCTCTTTGGACCTGTTTAAACCTGCTCTGGACTGAACACCCAAAAGAACACTGGGCGCTTGCACCTGAGGCCCACCAGGCCGGGTCTGGGCCACGGCGTTTCCAGCACCGGAAGGACTGATAACAGACTGAGTGAGTCAAGCTACAGCCCAGGAAGGGGACTTTCTGAGTTTGTAATCTCTTTTGGAGTGGCAAGAGGTTTTATTATTTAATATTGTTCAATTTTTTGTGCTGGTGAATGCTTTGCCTGTTAAATAAATAGTTTTTTCCACTTTTCTCCAAGGTCCTGAACCAGTTGTGGGAGGGGCCACTTGAATTTGCTTTTCTAGAGGAAACCCATTTAGGGGGTGTTCTCCCAAAATTGCCCTAAACCAGGACAATTACACAGAATAAGGCAGTACTGAGGCAGATCTGTCAAAACACAGGTTTTGATCTGACCATTAGGTGGCAGTACTGCTCATCACATAGCCAGAGGACATTAGGCTTTCACTGTATGAACTAGCTGTTGAAGATGCAAATATCCTGTATATTTCCACTAGAGTAATAAGTTCCTAGGACAAGCACACAAGAATAATAAGTTCCTAGGACAAGCACACAAAAAAGGAACTTTTTGTTTGTCTACAATTGGTAGCTGAAAGAGTATATTTGATTGAATGGACAGTGTTTTCCCCAAAACAAGAAGTTACACTGAAAACTTTGCATTAACATTGCAGAATCTTTTCCCAGTAAGAAAAAAAAAAGAGAATGTGGTAAAAATAACCTGTGGAAGTGTTAATCGTAGGATCATACAATCAGAATAGTTTGGGTTGAAAAGGGACCTTTAAAGGTCATCTAGCCCAATGCCACAGCGATGAGCAGGGACATCTACAACTAGATCAGGTTGCTCAGAGCCCTGTTCAACCTGACCTTGAATGTTTCCAGGAATGAGGTTTCTACCACTTCAATGGACATAATGTTCCAGTGGTTTGCCACTATTACTGTAAAAAATTTCTTCCTTATATCAAGTCTGTAATTGGGAAGAATATTTTTTTCATTTCCTGTTAGTTTTATTAGAAAAAAATATTATTTCAAACAAAGAAAGGTTGGAATGTAAAGAAAAATTATGTCCATGGGCTGCTTATAATTTTTCATTCAAAGACTTGCCAAGCAATGATTTCACATGAGAAAATTCAATTTTCCAAAATGGTTTAATAGTGTTCTAGCCCACAGGAAACATTTGTGCTGATGATGTCTCTGATAGGTATGTGTCTTTATTTGGGAAATGGCATCCTCACATTTATTTTCTTGAAACTGAGGAAAAAGCAGTATCTCCCACAGAAAAGAAAAAATAAAACCAAACAGCAACAATAATACGAAGATCAGATTAACATGAAAAGACTAGTCTATATTCAAGAGGCTTGCATAGGATTTTGAAGAGGTTAAGTCTGAAATCCAAGATATGACTGCAACTTACATAGCCATCCTCAAACTAGCTTTACTGCAGTTGTCTTTGGTATGGATAGAATTAGTTATACAAAGGTCTGGCTAGACACTGAGTTCCTCACACCCTCAGTGAGCTTGATCCCTGCTCCTGGAGGCATGCCCACTTGAGTATTTTTTTGTAGCTTCAAGATAACTGACACAGAAACTACATTTCACACCAATGAGTACAGGGTAGACATGTAGTTTCAAATTTTTGTGTCCACATGGCTAGTTATGTCTCTCTAGCCACTAGGTTCCTCACGTAGAAGGACAAACATATTAGAATTATTTTGGCATGTATGTATGCCTATAAGTAGATATTACAATAGCTTCCTTTGTATATAATTTAAAAAGCAACTTGGATACATATCCTACAAAGATTTATGCAAAATACTGTCTGCAGCTTTCTTTTCTGGGGTGCAGGATGCCTGCACAGTAGGACAGAGTGTTGTCAGCTGGGTTCAGGACTTCAGCTGATGCAAAAGGGTAGTGGTGAGAAAGCTGAAGCTCTTATTTTAAACATATGCAAATGGGCTTGTTTAATACAAATACTCCCCAGCTACACACTAAACAGAGGTTGTAAAACCCAAGAACAGAAGAGAGGTTGTAAAACCCAAGTATCCATGACCCTGAAAAAAGTCCAGGCTGAGTTTCACCCACCAGCACATTACACGTGGTGAGCATATTATAGCCATAATCTCAATCTTTCTAATTCTTGTATCTTTTTTCCAGCGTGTGACTTGTGAAAGACCATGCACGGGCACAAGAGGAAGCATGTGTTCAAGTAAGCATTTTAGTAGTCTGCAAACAGCTTTGCATTATCCATGAATAATGTTCCTTTCTCCGCACCACTCACATGGCTGGTAAGGAGATTCGGTCTGGAGTGGGTAATGGACAGAACAGGTTGTGCAGTATTTGGCAAAGCAGAAGTGCCGTTCCAATGTTTTTCTTTCTAAGGTGCATAATTCACAGTATTTTTTCTGATTTTTATCTACTAGATAATTAGCTATAATCTGCCTCTACGCTGTCTGAATGAGAAGCAGTCTCCTACAAATTGTTTTTGCATGGTTAGGGTTGCTTATTCACTGTAATCAATTGGTCCCATGGTACTGGTCTTTTGCCTAAAGAGATGAACTTAGCTATCTCCTACAGGACAATAGATTTAAAAATATGAGTAACACCAAAGATAAGCAACTTGCAAAGAACCAAATTCGCATCCTCAATCTTCAATCTTCAAGTTACTATGACATTCATTTCTTGGTCCTCAAGCCCAAATAAATATGTGGCCCTAATCTTTCTAAGACCTTTAGAGTGAAGGCCTTCAAATGTAACCTTTTCCTCAAAAGTTAGAGAGTCATGGGTCTACTCTCTTGGCTGAGCTGGTGCTCTTCAGTCATCCTAAAAAACCTCCACTGTTTCTGCATTCACCTGGTTCTAGCAAGGAAGCAACTGTTGCTTCAACTGTTGCTCAGCCACCACCCACCAGAGTAGGAAGAACAGTCGTTCTGCCCATCAGTCTTTCTGGAGTGTTGATAGTTACATATGGAACTGCACATACTCCTGAAAATCTGAAGAGTCAGTCACATGCTATTTCAGTATCTATGCTTAGTTTCTGCATGACTTCAGTAAGAGCTGTGATTGGTACTTGTTCAAGACTGTTTTTCCTGACAGACATTTAACTCAAGTATATAAGTAACATGACCTCTTAAAAATAATTAATTTTTTCTAAACAATTATTACTAAGGATCCTCTTAAGAAAAATACATAATTACATATCTGAAATTAATACATGCCTCTAGATGAAATTTTCTACATGTTTAGTTGAGGTACAATATTTTCTTCCTACTTACCACTTTGCTAGAGCAGTAGGAATTTAAATAATTTTTATGGTTTTAACCATCAAAACAAAGCAGTGTATTATTTATATTTAGGAATAGTTACATTTCAGTGAATTTCACTGATACACGCACAAAGAAAATGCTATAAAATTTGTTTGCATTTATTTTGCTACTTAATAATTCAGCAATTGTCTTTGAAGCAATGTGTGTTCAGATACCATCTCATAGGCCTGCGGTACACAGGTGAGGAAGTGCAAAAGTGTAAACACTCTGCAGAACTTAGAGATGTTTTTCCAAACTGCTGAGGCTGCTAAAATGTCTGTGGACCTCTACACTAGGCTCAGACTCACTTAAAATTATTCCCAGATGCCCATGAAACCATCCTATGACTTGGGATTGCTACAGTTCAAAAATGTTTCAGTAACCTCCTTTTTCAATATAATACTCAACTGAACCTCTTGTGCAGGATTTTCTTCAGTCTGTTTTCTTCATGTCCAATGTGTCTTGTTCTTACAGACAGAAGAATACAGCCTGAAGAAAGTCAGAAGGACAGAATCTCACAAATCCGCATTTCCTATTAAGCAACTCTAATAATTCAGGATTTTAATTTCCGGCTCTGCACAAAATTTGATGGATAAGGCTTACCAGCAGAACTAAGTGGTACTAGGCATTATGTGAAAGGAATGATTTTCCCTCAGAATGCTTCAATGGCTTTTTTCAAATCTAATGACAGTTTCTGTTAAGTCTGTTTCTAGTTATCACAATTTTTTTTTTGGTTATAGAATAAACTGGAGATGTTTAGGAAACAATAGCATATAAAAGTGTGTGTCAAAAATGCAATAAAATGTTGTCTTTACCATGTGTTATCTTTGTTTCATCCCCCACAGTACACTCATCTTTTCTGTCCAATTTGTTTTCTTCCTTTAATTCACCTAGAAAGAAGCAATAAAAAACACTAGATAAAATAAGAAACACTATAAGCATTTTAATGCATGCAGAGTGCATTTTAATGCTTTTAACTCAATGAAATTGCAACACCCAAAGGAGATATTCTTCCTTAGAAGGAAAGGTCTGAGACTTAATTAACACATTTTCATAGAACAAAGCACCAGAAAAAATTTATCCAACTCCTACAGATAAGCAAGTTTTAAAACCTACTTATAAATTTCTTCTAATTATCAAAACCTTTTAAAGTTATATGCAAACTCACAATTCCTCTGATTTTATGTAGGCCATTAAAAACTTGATCATGACCTCAATTTCAGAGTCTGAAACATTCATGCTTTCCAAAGAAATAAGATCCTGCAAGACTTCATCATAAGTGTCTGTTTTAAAGAACCATCTTAGATACCCTAAATATGCCTATGTAATTTTGCCTTATTTTCTCTTACCAGATTCCTTTATCCACAGACTTGTTTGTGTTGGTATCAGGGAACAATCATCCTAGCATTGATCATTGCCTTTAGAATTTATGTAGCAAACAAAAAAATCAAGGCCTTTGGCAGAGCAACGGTTCATGCAGAATGAAAATAGCAACTAAAGACGAGGTGTATTTTATGAAGCCAGGAATGTCAACCAAGAGTGACTCTTTTTCAGTCCTCTATTAGCCATACAGCAAAGCACATCAGATCATCCCTTCATTGAATGAGAATGCTGAATGCTGGATCAAATAAAAACTTAAGTGGAAAGCTGTAGCAGAACAGAGCTATTTCAGCTGCAGTATCCAAGCAGCAAGAAAGGTCTTTTTCCTTTTGTGATGTGCATCTCAACACAAAAAGCTGTAAAAGTCTCACTTCAGAATTTTGTAAACATGAGGCTGTATTACAGTGATGCTTGTTCCATTTGTATTACTATTTTTGGTACTATAACTACTTCCCAGCCTTTGGATCAAGATTAAAGGTATTAAGCATTTAAGAGGATATGATTTGCCTTCAAAATACTCATGGGCAGCAGATATTTATTTTTGGAACAGCTCAAAAAAGAAAAAATTGTAGAGAAATGAGGTCTCCCTCTTCTACAATGTGCCTTAACCATTAGCATATTCATTATACTTTGACAGTAGTGGATCAGTCCCTCTCTCCAATTATGCTTCATAATAGTATAACAGAGGAATGGTTTTCAAACGCTAAAATATTTAACAAGATGGAACCAAAGCATGTACTGTTCAGTTTTTATTCAAAACGTTTCATGTTTATCTTCCTAAGCTCACTGTGTGGGTGAAAAAAAGAATGAATGCAAGATGATACAGGACAAGCAGCACCCTCCTCAGCTGATCACACTGCCACTGACTTGGAGTCTTTGTACAGAGAGGTTATGAGCAGATCCAACAGGGTTTAGGTGTCTCTTTGATTAAGGCGGTCTTAAAAAAAAAAGGGCACAGTCTTCAGCAACTGAAAGAAATATGTGCATAGCAAAGCACAAAAGTATTCTTGCATTTCTTCCACCATCATACAGCTGATGGTAATGATGGGCTAACAAACCTTTTTTGACTATTGCGTAAACAAGTTGCTTGACCCTAAGTGTGTGCAGGAAAAAATGTTAAACATCTACACATGCACTGTTTCAGAGTTTGATCTCTCAGAGAAAGCACAGGGCAGTGTATGACAGAGAGACTAAGCTCACCTGATAACACAATTTCTGAACTTTCAGTGAATATTATGAAAAGGGGACTTTTGAGTAATATAATATCTCCCCTGTCATACTGCCAGCAGTAGAGCAGAGTAATGATAGTAATGATCTCTTTGAAAGGGCAGAGAAATAATAAGACAAATATATTAGATGTGATATTAACATATAGGCATAAAGGAAGCTGTGGTAAATCTAGAGATATGAATGTTAAGATTTCATCAGTCCCCAGAGACTCTGCAGTGATTGTTCTTCACAAAGGCCTTATCCCATAAATAAAGGAGCAGAATTTCTTTTCCTGAGGAAGGCACTAATTTTAAGAAATCATTATAATTCCTTTCAGAGCGCTTTTGATACCTGCAGCAGAGACATATTGCCGGAAAAAGGACTAGCAAAATCACTAGAGCACACTTAATTCCCATATTGTTAGAAGCCTCCAAAACAAAAGATTGCAGAAGAAAAGTCTGGTGCAGTCTAACTTGCATTTTGTGTATCTCTGACCTTTTTGTCTTCCTGAGGGGCTCATTTGTGTTCAAACTTGTAACACTGTCTGAAGAAAAATCCCATACACTACAGAGAATGACAGCTTTGATTCTCATAACCCTTCCAATCTGAAAAAAAACCCCTAATTATGAAGGAATTACTGAGAAAGGCCAGCAAGGCCTATATCAGGAATGTTTCAAACAGAATTTCTGCATCTTCTGCCATCTAAACTCACTGCTTGAACCTGGACTTTCAAAGCCTAAATGCCCATTCAGTCTTTTTCTAAGCGGTTTTTCCGCTACTTTTGGACTGCATAATATTAGCCAAGTTTGTGACAAGACACATGTGGCTGTACTGCTGTTTTTTGATATTGGCTCCAGGGAGCAGGAGCTGTGCAGGAAAGGATAGCGTAATGGCCAAGAGACAAGTGATGTCTTCTGTTGGGTTTAATAAGTTTTTTTTAATGTTTAATGTAATTTTCAAACATTTTTTCCACCTTTTTTTGGGGTGCAGAATGGGATTCTTATTTTAACTCAGTTCCACAGCAAGTTAAAAAAAGTGGAATAAAATTTCTGTCAAAAACCATCAAAAAATAAAGGCTAGTGATTGTCCTTATAAAAAAATAAGCTGAACAAAGGAAGGATATATAAAATAAATCCTAAAAAAAGCGTGGAGAAAAATTCTCTGTTCCAAAACATATTTTGATCTGAGGCTCAAATCAAAGATGCATTTAATTGGCTTTAAAATGAGTTTAGAAGCTAACTTTGGCTTCTTCCATCAGTTACTCAAGCAATGATGATGTTCATTGAAGCAGGTTATGTGTTTCAGCTTTCCATGCTGTGTATCATAGCACGCTACTTCAGTTCCATGAAAAAACTAATTTTTCCTTTTTTCCAAGCAGGGATGGTGAACCCCATCTACAGAAGAACACTACTTGGAATTTAATTTAGTTTCTGATTCTCATGGGTAGGTGACTATGCCTATGCTCAGGAAGAGACTCTGGGCCCAGCAAGGCTTTTTCAGGACATCAGGTTCCCCCATCACTAAGGTGAGTTACTGGTTTTAGGGCTGGATTTATGTTTCAGTAGAATTTGAGAACTCACCTGTCTGAACATGCTGTTTCTCTTCTCTCACAGTATGGTGAAGATCCATTTTCTTATCTGCCCTAGGTGTGTTTTTCCCTTGACAGGGTTCATGTTTCCTCATACCACTTTTCCAAGTGCCATTTACAGGATTCTTACTGGAATCTGTCCTTTTGCTTTCCCCAGAATTTGGTTCTTCGCTCTTTTCTGTCTTTGCTTCTGTGACATCTTCACTTGGCTTCCCATCCTGTTCATCTCTTTCCTTTTCATCTGTTCCCTGATAAGCATTTTCCTCTGCTTCTTTCTTAGCATTTTCTTCTGCATTCTCAGCAAAGAGATAAGCCAAACAAGGACAGAAATCACAACTATCTGTCAATTTGACAAGAACAACTCACGTATCTAAATCTACTTTAGCTTTTCACATGCAAACAAATTTACTTAGATATATATATAGGAACAGATCTGACAATGGAAAAAGAAGATAAGAGGACATTTAACAAAATATTCTGAAAATAACACCCCTGGTACTCCTAAATGTATTTTATGTGCATGTCCTTTTCTTACCATTTAAAGTTCACCTTTGAAACGGTGGTTCCTCAAAATTCTTGAATGGCAAAAAGAGACACTAGCTACTGAAGGCTGTAGGGATGTCTCACAGATTTCACAGAATATTCTGAGTTGGAATGGATCCATGGAGTGCAACTCTTAAGTGAATGAGCCATACAGAGGTCAAGCCCATGCTCTAAACAACTGAGCTAATCTCAGGGTCTCAGAGCATACAGAAAGATTCCTCTCATTTGGGGATCTGATGAAAAAAGCTTTATTCTGCACCTGAACCACAGGACAGAACTTTGTCTCAGGAGAATTAGGCTTGCTACAACACCATTGAATAAGTGTCTCTTGTCAAAAGTAGTGTCAGAAAATACTTTATCTAAATGGTGCTTTGCACATTAGAGTGTTGGTTTTGTCAGTTCTTTCGTTGGTTGCTTTTTAATGATGACCATTTAGGCAAAAAAAAACCCAGTCAGTAATGATCTCACTTTTCCCACACAATATGAGAATTTTTTTATAAATATCATACTCAGGATAAAATCAGCTTACTGAGGCTTCTAGGGACAATGCCATTACCAAAGGGAATACAGTATTTTACAAATAATTTAATATAGTATTAGCTACAAAAATAGCAATAATAGATTCCTTCCTTTCTGATCCCCAATTTCTATTTGCTGTCAACAAACAGTACATGTTTCTGTATTCTCTTAATAATAATTGTTTTTATTAGCAATGCATCTTGACTGCAAGACACCAGTTTGTCAAGGGTCAGCAATTTAAGCCCCTGCTGTGTGATAGACCTTGCTACAAGACAGGGAAGGAGGGTGATCCAGAAACCTGCTGCAAGTCAAGAGAAAATAGCAGCTGAGCAAAGATACTGATGCAAGTGTTCTAGAGTCCAAAAACAGTTCCTTAGTCCTTAGCCCATACAAAGGTATGCTGGGCCGTATATTTGTATAACTCTTTCAGGATTAAAAAAATATGCATGCTTATACTGCTAAATGTACCTAGAAACACAGGAATTATGTAAAAGTCCCCCACAGGTCTGTCTTGCACACAGGATTTTTATACAGTTATGCTTAGTCAAGAAAATATATATGGTACATGTTGAAATTAAATTCTTAAAACTATTTAACTGTATTGTAACTTCATTCAGTCAACACTCCTATACTGCAAGGCACTGAACATGTTACACGCTTTGCTTTTTTGATTAGCTTTAATTTGGTCCACAGGGAGCTGCTAGATATTAAATAAAACAAGAAAACAAACAAAACCAACCAAACAAAAAACCCACAACAAACCAAAAATCCCTCAAAACACACAGCAAAAAAACCAACCAACCAACCACAAACAAACAAACAAACGAACAAACAAAAACAAACCACAAAAAGAAGCACAAAAAACCAACCAACCAACCACAAACAAACAAACAAACGAACAAACAAAAACAAACCACAAAAAGAAGCACAAAAAACCAACCAACCAAAAAAAGAAGTCCCCAGGTAATAGATTTCAAATTATGGCTCTGTTTTCATCTTCATGGAATGCCTATAAAATGTTTTTCCTTAATGGCAAATTTTAATCACAAAGGAAAACTTGTTTTGAATAATACATGATTTCCTGACTCTTTAGACAAGTCTTTCAGTTGGAGAGGAAAAATCTGCTCTGGCACTTTGGAGAACTATGCCAAATCCCTAAAGTCACAGCCATATATTACATTAAAATCAAACTCCATTACATAAGGGATTGAGCAACAACCATTCAGATCAGAGAATAAATTGTATCACAGTTTCATGAAGAAAAGAAAAACCACTGACATATTCCTCCTTTTTTTTGCTCCGTATCTGTTCTAAATCACCTAAGGGTTCTAGGATACCTTGGGCAATCATCCATACCCTTGAGCTGAGGGACAATTATACCTAAATAATTCTCAAAATATGGCTCTCAGTATTTCTGAAAGAAATCCAATAATAGAGATTTGCTAATGTCTAATTTATTAGACATTATAATTATGTCTACAATAACCTGCCAATTTTTTCTCCTCTTAATAGCCCAGGGTATTTGAATAAAAAACAGTTTCCTTATTTTGCAGCTGCAGTAGTCTTCAAAAAACTGCTTTCAGCTATACACTTTCTTAGCTATAAACAAGTTATAATTTTCATTGCTGTACTCTGCATTGTCTACAACTGGTTCATATGTTTTTCAACTGCAGTGGCCAAAACTGACACAGAACAGCACTGACGGCCTTGTTACTGCTGAAAAGATGAGAAGAATGCCAGAGGGGTCTTAGAAGCAAAGTCTTTTGAGGAGTTTTTTATTGTGTGTATAGGGAGAGTATTGCTTTGTTTTGCTTTGCTTTGTTGGGCTTTTTCAGTAGTTGTGGGATCTTGGTTGAGATTTTTTTCAGTTTCATGACAATATTGAACCCTGGTCAACCTTCGACCAACACAGCCCTCATATTCTTCTGAAATGTTAGCAGTCCTTCCCAGACCGATGACATCATACATAATTTCAGCTTAGTTCCTAATTAATTTTCCAAGTTATCAACATAAATATGAAACCAGCTGTGAATAGAGAATATTCTGTTCTTTTCCCCTGAACTTGTCCCCCAGCTACCATCCATGTCTAAAAGTACCACCCCCGTTCAACCTGAACAATGAACAATTCATAAACCTGTATTTACAAATACCATTCCAACTATTTTTGCATCCACTGAGTCTGATCTGTGACTTTAGGGGAATTCCCTTTAAATTTTTTCTCTTCCCATTGTTCACATTCTCTTTGTTTTGTACAGTTACACAGCATAAGAAGAATATAAGGCACAGATGAGTCAAAATGTTCCTATCTTTCTGAATTCAGAGTGGGTTATTGAACTCAATAGGTAGATTCTTTCAAACTGACAGTTTGAGAATGATTAGATTGAAGATGAGTTTGAAGAAGAAGTCAACAGAATTTTATTCTTTCACTAAGAAGCCTGGCTGTTACCTTTGTTGGCTTGTGCTTTCCATTTCTCCCTGTTCTGCTGCACCACCTCAGTCCAGGTGGCTTTAAAACATTTCAAGTCCACAGTGAGTATGGAGCAGTTGAGTGAGGCACTTCCTGCAGACCCAGTGTTCTTGACACTTGATCTTTTTACTTCAGAGGGACTAATGCTATTCAAACTGGGACACAATACCAAAAAACACAGAAGAAATCAGCATCCCATACATTCAAATACAGCTAAGAAAAAAATAATGGTTGAAAGTCAGGTAACAGAGCTACCCTGGAAAAACTAAGCTTGAATTCCTTATCCTTCCCGCCTCTCCCGCCCCAGGCTGATCAATGTTGAAGCAAGGAGTACAACCTGAGCCAGCATTAGAAATAAAGGCCTGCTTTTCCCCATCTATTTTTTGGCATTCATTCTCACTAAGAAATAGAATCATGTGCTGTAACTACTTTTTTTTGTGTATCTCCACTGCCAAAATATTACTGGAGAGTCAGACAATTCTAGAAATCAAATATGTCACAGAAGGAGTCTCCTAAATTTCACCAATGGCAGGTATTAGGCACAAGTCAATCTCTGTCAGGGGCTTGGTGACCTCAGCTGAGGCTCAGGCATTCATTTCTGTTACAGATCCTATGTTGACTTTTGATGCTTCATTGTGAACATTTTTAACAATCTGACATTTCTATGTCAGATTACTGACGTAGAAAGATATTAGTGTTTGGTCTTTGTTTGCCCAAGAGCAAAGTCACCTAGGAGGGTGAATCCTGACTTGATAATCCCACTCTAGGGAGCACTAGCCATGTGGCATTTGAATTCCAAGATATGCCTTGTCAATTAAACTACTAAAAGAGCAGTATCTCTAAAACAGCAGTACAGGTTGAATGTGGCAAGACTTCCTACACCTAAACTCCAGGTGAATTGTGGTGGTTCTTCACACATTTGCATAACCCTAAATACTGTCACTAAAGTGTGCTTATTCTTTCCAGCCATCATTTCTGTTTCAATCCCATTCATACTTCTAGGCGTGGAGAAAGAAGTGCCTCCCAATTACACTCATTACATTCTCTCTGACATTAGTGACTAAGAGAGCATTGAGAGTGTATCTGGTTTCATGGCTACAACCATTTGTGCTCCTTGGCTTAGAAGGTATGACTGAGGCTGATACCACCCTCTTCCCTCTTGGAACCCCTCCAGGCTGGACTTTCCCTGTACAAAGTCACCTCACAAGGTGAGCTGCGATGTTGACAATGCAGATATGGGTCTTTAAGCCACAAGAAAGACATACACTGAAGAGGTAGGAAACCAGGGCAGTTGATTGCAATGGCAGATCATACAGAGTGAAGGGACAAGGGTGCAAGGTTATTCACCTGGAACGCCTAAATCCAGACATGCCAGAGTGGGAAGCTTCATCAATTAGCGGAGTCACAATTTTCTCTGTCATGTCAGTCAGCACAGTAAAGGTGGGTTCCACAATGAAATCAATGAAACCTGAGCACAAACACAAGCAGAGTCAAGCAGGCAAGAGGAAGATTTATGTGGAGTCCCTGCTTCAGTGAATACAGATCACCACACTGTAAACGACAGTAAAAAAAATTATACCTTGAAAGAAGGACAGGCAAATACTAGAAAGGGAAAATTGAATTATACATTAATCCCTGACCCAAGACCCTCAATACAGCACACAATAAAAGGTACCTATTTAAACATTGGAAAGAAACTCAGGCAAATCAGAACATAAACTCATCAAGACTTGTTTTATAGGAGGAGTAGTGTGACATTGATATCAAATTCCTACTAGATTTTGATAAAACTTAAAAATAAAATTCACCTTCAAAGAAGAACTCTTTCAAAGAAGAAAATAACTACAACAGCAATAATACCAGTAAGCTTAAACCTCCCTTACTTACGACACCAATATGTTTCTGTGAGTTCTCTCTCCTCGGTACCTGGCTAGCTTTTTCTTGTCAATAATAAAACAGATCTAGATGCTTTCCCCACATTTTTTAATATTAAAAAAAGGGAAAAAAAAAAGACCCAAATATTTTCTACTTCAGTACACAGTTTGACAGAGATTAATCTGGCTCTGATCTGAAGATCAGGAAGTGCAGACTGAAGAGCTCTGTGGTCATAAGGGCACGAGATGAAGGAAAATCTAAATTGCATGACATCTTGGTTTGAAAAGACAGGTGTCTGCTAAGGAAGGCAGGAGTCTCCCTTGAAATGGAGAATGTAAACCCCCTCTCTCTGAATTATTAGAACATTGAAATTAAGGGGCTCTTTGGCAAAGATATGGGAGTAGGAATAACAGTTCTTTATTAGGGAAAAAATAAAAGTAAAATAAAAACACAGTAATACAAGACAACACTGACAGAGTCAGAATACTACCTGACACCCTGTTGGTCAGGGTGGTGGTAGTGGTTTGACTAAATGGTGGCTGCAGTCCTCCTGGAGTGATAGATGGGGTTCTGTTGAAAGTGATCCTGTAGAAGGGTGTAATTTTCCTCTGAAGATCCAGTGGTGGTGTAGATGGGTCTGGTCTTCCTCTGGGAATCCAGTGGAAAAGAAAGCTGCTCCTCTGGCAATCCAGTGGATAAGGCTGACTCTGGTGTTTCAAATTCCAGATTATATCCAAGTAGGAATGCTTGGCTCCTCCTCCTGGGTGGAGCATTTCACAATAGGATGATGTAATTTTGTCAGTCATGCAGTGAGGCTCAATGGCCCATTAACAGAAGATATTTTCCAGAGGGAGGATGGGTCATGGAAGAGATAAAGAAAACTGCCCCACTTGATTTTAACAGGTGGCTGAATTAACAGAAGATAACTGCCCCACCTCTAACACATGGCAGCAGAATACACATCCCCAGCAACATTGTGCATTTCCAACCCAAGATACATGAATAAAATGTGGAAGTGAGTAGCTTACACATCTCCCTAATTCTTTTACCACTTCACTTATGAAATTACTTAGTGCTGCAGGTAGCCAAGAAAACAACAAAATCCTTAATCCCTCCTAAAGCACATTTGTAATCCAGGTTACAATTACTACCATTACATATCCTTACAATTACAATTTTTAGATATTTTAAAATTATTAACAACTAATTATTCATTAATAATTTTGTAATTTCTCTGACCAGGTCATGATATGTTTCTATGGTACTGGTGATTCTAAGCGATAAATGAACAACAAAAGAAGAAGAGATCATGTGGTTCAGGATTCTGAATTCATGATTCAATCCACATCTTGATTACAAAGCAGTTGAGCATCCTCCTAGTTCCATTTGCCTCCCTGTATTTTTGTTAAATTTCTAAAAGGATGGATTATTAGGTATATTTTCATGCCAATCAAATAAAAAATGTTACTTTCAAATAATAGTCTGTAAATCTGGAGACACATGCAGTCTTATCTGAACATGTGAATCATGTGCCTCCATAACACTGCATCGGTCTTATCTAATAAAATTTAGGAACAAAAGAATTTCCCAGGCAGTTAATCAGAAATGCAGGAAAGCTTGAACAGGAAATTGTATGCTAGATCACAATGTAGATAGTCCCAGGAAACTTCATATAATTTTTTTTAAGCACTGAAAATTTTACTGACTGAGAACAGTGTAAAGCATGCCACAGGAATCCTAAGGATAATGAGAACTTGATTTACACATTTGTGTGTTTGTCTGCCTATATGTCTTTTCTATTCCCCTTCACTCGAAAACTTATTTACCTCTTAATGACCAAAGAAACCCAAGTCATAGTACCTTGTCATTCTGCTCAGCAAGTAATACCAGTGCCATTTGCTCCTTCGCCACTAACAACCCTGAGACATGCAAATCTCTGATACCAGGCAGATGAATGTGTCACTAACTTCAGCAGCAAGATGGTGGGATCTGTTTCATGAGATACTGAACAGTTACACATAGACACATTAAACAGTTATGTTTAAGAATCAAGGTTTCCCTGTGAGAGGTCTTGCATCTCATCATCAAAGACAAGCAGAGGTGCTAAAAGGGACCACAGGTAAACAAATTCAAATACATAGGACAACTTTTCTTTGACAAGAAAAGAAAAGTGGCATTTTTTCCTCTATTCCCTATAACATGAATAAATTATTCAACTATGTTATCTTAAAATAGGGATTATAATAAAGTTGGAATTATAGTCTGCTCTTGTAGAAAAAAATAGGACTTTATTAAAAATTACGTAACTTTTGCCATATTCCCACATGCCTCCCCGCTTTGTATGTTCTTACTGTTTACCTGAAGACACTGAGATTTAAATACAGTAATTTAGTTTGCTACTTAAAACCCTGAATATCAAATGAGCCTGGGTTTTAAAACCTATTAATCCTAATGATCAGTTTATCATCCTTTTTCTCCTTCAATAGAACGAGCATGATAAACATTTCTGTAGTCTAGAGACTAAGATGATTTTACCAGTTAATGCTGCATGCTAAGAGTGAATTCCAGGCATACGCCTAGTGTTCATTCATTATACCTGTGAACATATATATAGAAAAAATTGGGTAGAGGACAGTTTCTCTAAAGTCTACCATAAAAATAAATCAGCAGCATGCGCTCATCAGCCTTTATCCAGTGCTTTCTGAAAGTGCATTTTTTATTTCTTGACAGTAAAAGGACAAAAATAAAAGCATGCTGTTGCATTTATCAGCTGCAAAATAGGGCAGTGACAATAAAGGCTGATCTTCAGCAACACAAGCCTTGTAGAGTTTGAGCCAGAGAAATTTTAGCTCCTGATATGCTTGTTGGAAAATATGAAAGTCTTGGTCTGGTTTTCTTTGCAGTTTTTTTCTCTCCCCCACTCTGACAAGCAGCTTGACTTCCAAACAAAACTCTCTCCCAATTTTTGTACTTCACTATGGTACAGAAATATTTGCCATACTCATTCTATTGAATAAGAAAAAGGATGATAAGGAAAAAGGATTAGTCATCATAGTTAACATTAATAGGTTTTATAAATAAAGTTGAATAATGTTTTTTTATTCATCAGTTTAAACTGAACAATTTTTTGTAACCTGACACAACAGGAGAGACACGTTCTTTCCTTTGAGAAGTTTTTTCTTTAAGTTGGATTGCTTAATTTCATACTGCCAAAACCTTCCATCTGCGTTTCTGAGAAGCTTTAATTAATGAAAATATGTGCCCACTGTTGTTGCATCTACAGTGACCTTAGAGCAGCAACTACAAACAAGTTGAGCCAACAGAACACAATTTCTAGGCTGTGTCCTTGATAGAACCAAAAGCACAATTTTATTTCACTAAGAACAAAGGTTTTTAATTTGTGAGAATTGATGGCTTGGTGCTTGGTGCAGATGACAATCATAAAATCACTAAGAATGGAAAGGACCTTTAGGATCGTCAAGTCCAACCATATAATAGCACAATTTTGAATTCAGTAAGAACTTACTTCTGCAAAGAAATGTAATTACTATTCTAGGAAACAATTTTTTGAGGCTATTAATTGGGTAAATAAATAAATGAAAGGAGATTATTTGTCTGAGAATCTAGCCTACAACTTTGAAAGTCTTATCTCAGTAGATAGCCAGAAAACAGGTGTTTGAAATTTAACAAAAGGGACACTAAAGGAATACACTGTCAAAATGTGCAGGAGACTGAGAAATTAATGATTTTAAAATGGTAGAAGGTAAAAATAAAGAGTAGTCTATTAATGTCAATGGATTACTAAACTGCACAAATGAAACAGTATTTGTCTTAATAAGCCTGCCTTTGCCTACTGACAAGTCCCTCTAAGGTAAATTGTATTTGTGATGGTTTAATGTAACAATAATTTTGCAGTTGCTTGACACAAGGGGCATCAGAACAGAAGTTTCTTTCCTCTTCTGGTCTTTCTGAGCAAATGAGCACAAAAGGACAAGATCAGGAAAATGGGTTCCCAAGCATACACAACCCTATGTAGAGGGACCCTGGGGAAGGCACCTCCCCTCTTCCCTGTAAAGAGTGAGGAACATATCAGAAAGCTGATAAAACAGATGGTTAAGAGAAGTATCTACCTGTACCTTCCCTCACAGCCAGAGAGGGAGAGTTTATCTTCTCCCACAGCACAGCAATAAGCCTGTGTCCAGGAGTCTTCAACATGAGTTTTAGCTGAGACTGTAGCACTTCAAGTTTGTTGCTGCTCTCTTCCACTGAGTTAGTGGCAGAACACACAGTTTATGGTAGGTTATTGTTCCAGAGGAGTAAATGCTACAAGCCTGGTAACCAGGCCAGGCTTGTATAGAGCTCTTCAAACTCAGATTCCTAGGTGAATTGTCTAAATTTCCAAGGTGAGGAAAATCTGGGATGCTGCCTCTGGATAATGGCTTGCTTACCAGGAACAATGAAATAATTTTAAACAGAAACAGCTCTTAGCTAAAGATATGAATCTGCACATTCCTAGATTCAGGGAAATTTTTGTTTCATTGTTTGAGAGAAATTTCTTGCTTTAAATTTTTGTTTGCTTTCTTTAATATGTTTTCTGTCTTTCTGTTTTTCTCAGTTCTCTCAATTTTAGCATCCATGTTATCTTTCCTTTTTTATTACATTTGGTTATCTATTCTCCAGTTCAGGCTGGAACATGTTCTTCTAGCTACTTCACTTACTTCGAAGGTATAAAAATCCATCCACAAATCCACCTTTTCCATGTTCTCTTCATTGTGCCAAGCCCCCTGAACAGTTTTACTTCACTTAGCCTCTCTTGTTCTTTCACTAAATGTGAGGCATGTTGCCTTATGCTTCCCTTACTTTTTCACTCAGTAACTGAAGGAGAGGTAGAGAAAGTGCTGTTGTTGAGTCTGTGAAAAGATCTCTCTTTCTGAATTGGTGGCACAGAAAAAGGTTTGTTAGTTGGTTGGCTTCAGTGAAAAATAATGGTTGGTTTAAAGCATTGGGAGGGAAGGGGTGAAAGGAATAAATTGTTTTGTCTAGGTCATCAAAGGAACTGACATTACATTTTCATATACACCGACGACACTCATTCACATGATATTCTCATGTGTGCCCTGTCTTCACAGATCGCAAAATCGTAACCAGGTACTGTAGTTATTTCTGCAAACACACCAGAGGTAATTTGGTTACTGTATGAAACCATCATCATAAATTTAGTGGCTCCTCTTTGAATTGTTGATCTGGGGAAAATAATGCCATTGTGCCTTATTTCCTCTTTTTGACATAATTCCAAATGGTGTCACTAGGATCTTAGTGCTGTTGAGAAGATGAAGCTTTTCTTTTAAGTTGCTACTTTGCATGCACCAAAAGGGACATACCTATTTGAGACTGAGCAACCATAGTAGATTTCCGATCACACAAAGGAGAAAAGGGCAGCCCTAGCTCTGCTTCTTTGTCACCCTGGAGAAAAAAATTGAGAAGAAATTTTAAAAAGATAAGACACATTGCACTTTTCATATATTATATCACAACTGTAAAAGCCTCTAATTTTACTTTCTTTAAGTTTGGATTTTGTTTAGACTGTTTGTTTTTTTTTTAACACAAATTGTGGAGAATTTGAGTTTTGATGGCAAAGTTATAGTCCAAGGAGAAGTTAGTGAATTAAGCATCTTGATTCCAGTGACTTTTCATTAGAACTTTCCCTGCTTGCTTGGTACTTCTATGCAGGAACTAAAAACCACTTGAGCACAAGAATGCTTCTCACTGCAGTTCTCCAGAAAGCTTGGTTCTCAGAGCAAAAATTTCGTGAGCAAACAGTAGTGTCAGGACTGATTTTTCAGGGCTTGCAATTCTTTGCCTATCTTTTTTAGTCTTTCAGATAAGACTGGCTGCATGCAGATTTTTCCAAAGAAAACACTAGCAGTTTTCTATGAGAAAGTAACCTGCTCAGTTGATGTGGGACAAGCTGTGGACATTGTCTACCTGGATTTCTCCAAGACTTATGATGTGGTTTCCAATAGCCTCCTCCTGAAGATACTGATGCATTATAGTATAGACAATAGGTCCATGCAGCAGGTGGGAAACTGGCTGACAGGCCCCAGCCTGTCAGCAGGTGGTAGTAAATAGCTTCTTTTCAAACTAGCAACCTGTCACAAGCAGGATACTCCGGCATTCAATACCAGACCCAATGCTGTTTAATATCTTTATAAGTGATCTGGATGATGGGATCAAGTGTACTTTGGGGAAGTTTGCTGATGATACCAAACCAAATGGGAAATGGAACACTTCTAAAAGGAGAGTCATCCAGCAGGTAGACCTGGATGGTCTGGAAGAGTGGGCTTACAAGAACCTTATGAAGCTCAGCAAGGACACAGGTAAGGTCATACACCTGGGAAAACATAATCCGGGACCACAATACAGGCTGGGAACAACCCAGCTGGGGAGCAGCTCTATGGAAAAGGACCTGAGGGTCCTGTTGGACAACAATAAGTGAACTCTGTGGTGCTCTGGTGAAGGAAACAACAGAATGGTGGGCTGCATCAACAAGGGCATCACCAGCAGAGATAATGAAATCATTATTCCACTCTACTCAGCACCTGCTAGGCCACAATTGGAATACAGTGTTCAGTTTTGGTCCCCCCATGCAAAAAAAAAAAGTAGATAGGCAGAGAGGGTCAAGAGAAGGGCTACAGAGATGTAGCAACTGGGAAGCCTGTCATGTGAGAAAGGGCTGAGAGAACATTTGTTCAGCCTTGAGAAAAGAAAACTTAAAAGACACCTTATCACCATGTTCCAGAATTTAAAGGGTGGCTACAAAGAAGATGGAGACCCTCATTTTACGAAGATGCACATGAAAAGATATGGAGTAACGGATACAAGTTACTCCCGAAGAGATTCTGAGTAGACACAGGATAAAAATTTTTCACAATGAGATCAGCTATTAAAATAATCTCCCCAGGGGAGTGGTGGATTCCCCAGTATTGGAAACTTTTAAGATTCAGCTGGATAGAGTGCTGGATGATCTTATGTAGACTGTGCTTTTGCTGAGAAAGGTTGGATGAGATGATTCTTCAGCTTCCTTCCAACCTGGTATTCTATGATACTGTGAATACGACATGTCACGTTATCTTTAGATTACATTTACATTTGAACTACGTAAATCCAAACATGCCTACCAGCCCTCAGAAGTGAAAGTCCTTTTCTAGAATCACAAGATGGTAGAAGATCAAGTGTTATAACCCCATATTTCCCAGTTTTTCAGTTTTTTAAGTCACATGTTTGAAAAGGCCCTTTAATTTAATTCAGTCACTCTATAACATGGCTTTATGTTGAGAAGATTTGTATAGGATGACATAGCTGCAGCACTCTCCACAGAGCATTCAAATTTAAATAGCCTGTTAAATATTCTGTAAAATAATTTAATTAAATTAGCAGCTTATTCTAATTGTGCTGAACTTCTTGCCAGTGTTCTGACTAATGTCAAATAGAAGCTAAAATATTCAGGAAACTAAGCAGATAAAAGCTTCTGTGGGTATAAGAAGAGCTGAATTCTTCTCTTACTCTTTAGACCTTCTAAAAACCACCGTGGCTAATTGTCTTGGAAAGGAACACCTGCCTGTCTTTGTGACTCCTCAGAAAGACACTTGGTTTCAAAGCTGTCTGAGCAGTTCCCTAATGGCTAGCTAAAATGCAGTAGTAGAACTAATTAATTAAGGGAAGATGTTTGCTTTAAGAGATGCTCATAGATGTTGAGTATAAAAAAACAGCATTGTACTTAGAATCTTTCATACCTACAGCATGGTCACTTGATGTATGAAGACCTGTATCATGTCACATCTCAAAATACTAGGAAATCAACAGAGCTGGGGATCTTTTCTGATACAGGTTAAGTCAGGCTTTATGTCTCTGAAGAACACTTAGCAGAAAGGAAAGGAAAGGGTCTGCAGTAAGTGACCATAAGGAAACAGATGTCCTACCCTAGGTCAAGCATGTTCCTTACAACCATTCCTTGGCTAGTAGTAGTTCTCAATATCATGGTATAGGGATGGTATTCTCCAATTTAGTGCTCCCACTTAAAACCTCAAAACCATGCGCAATTTCTTCACTCCCCATTACCCATTCCCCTCCCCCTGCAGTGAAAGGTTGGAAAGGAGAATTGAAGGCATAAAAAAAGATACAGATGATAACTTAAGAACAATCTCCTGGAAACAGTGATGAGGTAAGAAAACAAACATTAATAGCAACAATATGAATAGCAAAATTGTACAAGAGAACAGCAAATGATTCACATGCAGATGCTCATCATGGAACCCAACCTGAGTGCTACCACACTATCCCAGCCCAGAAGAAAGCCCTTTCCCCATCTCAGGAAAACTATGTGAAGTGGTATGGAATAACCTCCAGGTCCTAGCCATGCCTCCTCTGGCTGCTGTAAAAATTACCCTGTCGTGTTCAGAACCAGGACAGTACTCACTCCTTATTCATTACTATTTGCATTATGCCCAGATCCTACACTTTCCAACTATATACTTATATATAGAAAAAAATAAATATATGTCGGTATATATTTACAAGCACTATTATAACTTTTGTAGTCAATGGCCATCCCTCCAAGATGTCTGTTGAGTTCATTTAGTCCATGACTGTGGATTTTATCCATCCTAGATGTCTTCAAGGGCAGGAGGGCTGGTATTCTGTTGGGTAGTTGCAAGCTGCATCAGGAGCTCACAACCGATGTATCTGGAGCAGTCCATATCCACTGTTCATGGTGCTTATGGCATACAGTGGCACTGTCATTCAGCAGCCAATATTATACAGTTCAACATTACAGACTGTTCTCACCGAAAAATCAAATCCCTTCAAGGTTTCCCCGTCACTCTGCATTACACACCAAGTGCACCCAAATCCTTGAGCAAAACAATCCCACATTTGCTTGAGGCAGGACTAAGCCAAACTCCTCTCCAAACATATTCCTCATATGCACCACAGGGACTTTGTCCCCTTCTATGGTATGTAGAGGTTTTAATTGTGCTGGGGGAGCTCAATTAGTGGAGCCTCTAGTAAGGAGTAACCAGATGGCCTCCACAAAATGTAGATCCCAATGCTTGAATATCCCACCACCTATGGCTTTCAATATGGTTTTTAACAGCCCACTGTACCATTCAACATTCCCAGAGGCTGGTGCATGATAGTTAATATGATACACTTACTCCGTACCATGCTCTCTGGCCCAGGTGTCTGTGATGTGATTTTTAAAATTAGCCCTGTTGTCTGCTTCAATTCTTTCTGAGGTGTCATGCTGCCACAGAACTTGTTTTTCAAGGCCCAAGATGGCATTACAGGTAGTGGCATGAGCACATCTCCAGTGGCTGTTTCCACCACTGTAAGTACATACTATGTGGTGGGTTTGAGAGTGTCGTAATCAATCTCCCTGGCCTCCCCATATTTATATTTCAGTCATTGTCTCCCATACCACAGAGGCTTTACCCACTTGGCCTGCTTGACTGCAGTGTATATTTCACAGTTGTGGATAACCTGAGAGATAGGATCCATGGTTAAGTTCATGCTCAGTCACCAGCCCATCTCCTCCCTGTTGCATCTCTTCCTTGATGACCTGAGGCATCATGGGCCCACTGAGCCAGAAATAATTAACCCTTATTCTGCCAGTCCAGATCCACCTGAGACACTTTAATCTTGGCACCTCAATCCACCTATCCATTGTTGCATCACTCTTCAGAAGCTCGATTCTTGGGTACACTTGCATCTACATGACTTAGTTTTGCAAGCCAGGCAGCAATGTCTTGCCACATTTCAGCAGTCCAGATGGGTTTACTTCACACAGCCAACTGGTCTTTTTCCATTGGTTTGTGTGCCACCCCCACAGAGCATTTGTTACCATCCACAAGTCAGTGTAGAGGTAGAGTACTGGCCATTTCTTTCATTCAGAAAAATCTAAAGCCAGTTGGACATCTGCAGCCTAGATTCACTTTGACTGATTTATGCAACTCATCACATAGAATTCCATACAGCAGCTTTTGATTTTTGGTATATTCTTACAATACAGCAGAACCATCAGTAAAGAGTGCATATCACTTTTCATTTTCTGGTAGCTGACTATATATGGTGTGAGCTCCTCAGCACATGCCATCTTTTCCTCCTCTAACGATGATGATAATCTAAAATTTTTGCCTTGAGGCCAATTTGTGATTTGTGATTTTGCCTTCAGGCCAATATCCCTGGGCAATTAGGGGTTTCTATTTGAGCTTTCTGAGTGATCAGCACAGACCACTTAGTATAGACCCCTTCACACTGAATGTGTGAAAAGGATTTTCGTTTTAAAAAAGGATTTTCCAGCCCAAAACAGGCTATCAGGGTACCAAGAAGAGATGTGCTTCAGTGACAATCACTTCTGAAGCAGCTAGAATTTCTTCTTCATAAACTGCCAGTGACTCTTTCTGAGTTGAGGTGTAACAGGCCTCGTATCCTTTGTATTCCAGACTCCAGAATCAGAGGGGTTACCTTCACATCTCCCAGGGTACCTTTTGCCAGAGATTCCAGGAAGGATCATGCTCCCTGGTTGCAATGTACAGCACATTTTTCACATTTTGTCCAGTCCTAACTGGGCCTATTGCTCCCAAGGAATCTCCTGTTTAGTTTGTTACAAAGCTTGTTGCTGTTCAGGACCCCACTTAAAATGTTTCTTCTTCTGGGTCATTTGATAGAGAAGGTTTACAATCTGACTGTAATCTGGAATATGCATCCTTCAAAAACCCACAGTACTGAGGAAAGCTTGTGTTTCCTTCTTGCTGGCTGGTGGGGACATAGCTGCTATTTTTTGGACTGTATCCACTGGAATCTGATGATATCCATCTTGCTATTTTACTCCTAAAAACTGATATTCCTGGCCAGGTCCCTTGACTCTGCTTTGTGGCAAAATTGACCTTCAGGAGGATGTGGATTATCTTCTTTTTTTCAAAAAAACTTTCTGCTGTGTTGCACCACACAATAATGTCATCAACATGTTGCAAGTGTTCTGGAGCCCCATCCCCTTCAAGTTTAGTCTGGATCAGTCCATGACATATAGAGAGGCTATTCTTCCACTCCTGGGACTATCAGTTTCAGGTGTAGGGGACACTTCTCCAGGTAAAAGCAAACTGTGGCCTGCACTCTCTTGACAAAGAAATGGAGAAAAACACATTAGCAATGTACATGGTGGCACCATTTTGCTGCTTTGGACTCCAGATCATCCTGAAGTTCTAACATATCCATAACAGCAGCTCTCAGTGGTGGTGTGACTTTGATCAGGATAGAATAGTCCACTGTCATTCTCCACTGGACTTATGCACTGGCCATATAGAGCTATTAGAGGGTGAGTGAATCTTGCTGACTACTCCCTGGCTCTCCAGTTCATTAATCATGTCATGGATGAGGATCATGGAGTCCCGGTTGGTGCAGTATTGTTGATGATGCACTGTTGAGGTAGTAATCAGTACCTGTTGTTCTTTGACCCTCAGCAGTCCCACAGCAGAAGGGTCCTCTGAGAGACCAGGCAAGGTGTTCAGCTGTCTAATTCCCTCTGTATCCACAGCAGCTATCCCAAAAGCCCAACAATGCCTTCTTGGGTCCTTGAAATACCCTTTCCTGAGCTAATCTATGCCAAGGACACACGGGGCCTCTGGGCCAATATGAATGGGGTGTTTCTGCCTTTTGTTCCCAGTCAGGCTCACTGTAACTTCCAGCGCAGTCATCTGTTGGGATCCCCCTGTCACCATAGACATAGAGATAAATTCTGTCCCTATAGATCTTGATGGCATCAGGGTACATTGTGTGCCAGTGTAAACTTAAGCCTTATACTCTTGCAAGTCTGATGCACAAAGCCATCAGATCCATACAGTCCAATAGATCGGGTTGTCACTTTCCTCCTGCTGGAGGCAGAGCCCCTCTAGTTCTAGTCATAGCAGTCATTGTTCGTGTCTTGGAAATATGAACTGGATATCCTTTCAAGAGGATCAGAAGTAACATTCTATTCCATTGTGTCTGACAACTTGCCCACTGGAAACTGGAGCAGCATTTATTCTTGAAGAATTTTCTGTGGTGGTTGTCCTTCCTCTCAATTCACACACCTGTGCTGCTAGGGCAGAGATGGGTTTTCCACCCCACTTCCTCATGTCTTCTCTGTGGTCAAGTAAAACTGCATGCTATCTCATGGTGTGTGCCCTTTCTCTTAAGCCAGTGAGTGTGTGTTTCCAATAGCAGAGACTGTGGCCCATACTGGAGGGGCATAGGACATTTCCTCTCTAACATGCTTGAATCTTTTGAGTCTGTCCGCAGTCAGGAAGGAAAAAAAATATTTCATATTAACATGGTAGTGTAGTCACCTGAAAGCCCTCTTTGTTATCTTTCTTCCATTGCTATCAATGCTAATGAGTTGGTGTACAACAATGGTGTGCTGCATACAAACTTCTGCCACATGGATTATGTCAGCTGGACCTGATCTGAGTCTGCAAGAGACTTGTTATTTGAACCCTTATGGGTTACCGACAGCGCAGCTAGTTCTTTCAGGTACTAGATACATTTCTCCACAGCTTTCCCCCTGCTTGACCATACTACTAGAACATACTTGTGAGAATTAAAACCTTTCTCTTGCACTTGATGGGAGTTGCTCCAGAGGCTGAGTTTCTGTCCTCTTCCCAATTTCTTTGTCAATGCCCACATCCTGGGACAGGGATCCCAGTTGTGTGGCTTCACTACCGGGGTTAGGTACCACAACCTTGTGAACAGACCAAGCAACACTGTGACCAGTGGCTCCATAAATAGTAAAACTAATGCTTAGATCAAATTTGTTTCCAACACTCTGTGGCCACAACTGTTGTTATCTCAACTCTTTGAGTACCACAGTGAGTGCCAAATTAGGCTGTTTTGGTTTAAGAATGGTATTCTTCAATTTAGTGCTCCCACTAAAAAACTCCAAACCATGTTCCACTCACTTCTCTCTTCCCCTTTCCCTCCCCCTCGCCCTCCACCTGCAGTGGGCTGGAGAGGATAACTGAAGGCACAGAAGGTAAAGATTAGCAATTGAAATAACAATAATCTACTGGAAACAGCAATGAGATAAGAAAGTTCAAGAGAGAGGAAGTGATTCACATGCAAATGCTCACTCAACACCATCTCAACCCATAAAACAGCCCTTCCTCCATCCCCGGAAAATAAAGTGAGATAGAATAACCTCCAGGTCCTAGCCATGCCACCTCTTGGCTACTGCAAAAATTAATCCTGTCCTGGCCAGAACTAGGACACCAATTTGTGAGAAGTGTGTGTGTTTTTCTTCCAATATCAAATAGGGATGTACTCATTGATCTAGTACTAAATAACTTCAATGAACACAAATTTATGCTTCATGGTAAGCTTAATGGTTTTCCTGAAGAGGAAATTAATACTGCATTTGAATTTGGAATGAGTTTTATATATAGCTTTATCTAAAAGTGCTGTTATTCATCTTACAAAACTAAGGTAGAATTTGTTGGCTGAAATTAAAATATTCTTTAATATATATAAAATAATAGTTTTGTCTTCATGACGTGTGTAAAATAAATCAAAACTTGGAGGTTTGGTGGTCCCACATCTTAATGTGAGGTAATCTTAATTACCTCACAAGTCTTTGGCAGTCATGTATTTTAACATATCTAGTATAATTTTGAGCTAGAAAAGCATAAATATGCACAAATTTTTCCCTAAAATTCATGTTAAAATCATCCTACTTGCATGAGCCTCCTGTTTGGCAAGACAAAATCAGTTGCAGGTATGAGCTCTCTGCTTCCCCCCAGTAAAAAAATTCTTGGTTTGAAAAACAAACCAAAGTATTAATTTCAAAGCAAATTTTTGCAATATCCTTGTAAAAAAAAAAGGGATTACTGCAGTGTCTTTAAAAACAGACACCATTTTTAAAAAATTGTCAGAACTTTTAAATAATTGACATATTTTTCCCTTTTGCATTTATATTTGCTATAGAACATGAAGTTATACAACTTTGCAGGGAAAATAAGCCCTTAAGTGCTTAGGTTAGTAATTCATACTGGAGAAAAGTATCCTATACACTCCTTAAGTGATCTGTTTGCTTGTACTTTTTTTTTTTACTTCTTTAAATGCTTTTTATTAATCACTTGAGAACCTCATAGCCATCACACAGAGCTCAATGATTTATCTAGATTTGTGGGTCTGTCAACAGGTGGTCCACTATGAACTATAATTTTGATCAGTTCACTTCTTTTAAAGTAAGGGCAAAGTAAGCCTTTTTCATATCCATTGCAACAATGTAAGTAGAATTCTATAAAGTACAGCTACACAAACATGGTTTTATGGTTCTAGAGCTAAGTAGAGTGACATATATTCCATCTTTTCCTAGTTTGAAAGACTTATTAGCTTCCCAAATTAGAATTTCTACTATATAGGTAATGTTTAAATCTATAGGGAATGAATCAGACACTATCTTCCCATGCCTAAGAGGCATAATAGCCAGTGCTAATGGTGCTAGAGGAGAGAGCTTTGTACCATTTGGGAGCTTCTTAAAAACATCAGAGAAAAAGCAACATATCTGTGTTAATATTTTCCTACTTCCTTACCCAGTCCTACACACTCCCTCTCAACTGCAGAAAAGAAAAGAACTTCCCTAGCTTTACCTGTCTGAAGAACTCCTCTAGCAGAGACATGGTCCAGCGATGATGGAGATCCCAGGCCTTGGCTGGATGACTGATATCTGCTGTATGTAGTAACAGTGATAAGGCTTTCGGCTTGTCAATTCTGAAAACCCAAAGGATCAAAAAAATTAGTTGTCTGCTCTATAAGGGAAGAACGATAAAAATCTTACCTATAGGAAAATAAGGTAATTGGAATCTTTGACCAAGATATTTGTGAAATGGTTTCTCTGATCACAAAATCAGACAATTCTGAAAGACTGTCTTATTTCTCTAACATACATGATTCCTGCTTTAAAACACATACTAGGAAATGCAAAAGAAATATTGCTCAGCCTTGCTCAGCAACTTTCCAGGCTTGCTTGTCCACAATCTTGAAGAGCTACTGTGCTCCCCATTTCATCGGTGCTGTATTTTATGCAGCTTAGAAGAGAAGATGGTCCTCATCATCCCACTGTAATGAACAGTGGGGATCTCTGGGGCTCTGACAAATCTAGACAATAACTGATAAATTTTTCACTGATAGAAAACTAGAGTGAGTACAGAAGGGAATCCTGATTTCACAGAAAAAAAATGCTGGTGATTTCCTACAATCATAGGAACTTAAGACACTAGTCCAAGGAGGATCTTAAGTCCAAGTAGGAACTTAAGACACTAGTCCAAGAACCCAGTAAATATTGCTTTCTTGGTATGGGTGTTCTCATTTTTCAATTCTGGTTTTTTGCTATCCAAAACGGTTGAAGGAATTGTAGCTTCTGAGGGGATCAGGTGGCTAGCCACACTCTGCTCTGATACAGGTATAATACTGATATAGGTGTAATTCTGATACAGGTATAATTCTGGGGGGCTCTGGACATAACTGTGTCCAGGATGAAAAACTGACCATCACTCAGAGCAATATAGGAGGAATTTTTTGGGAAAGAGCTGTGAACAAAATATTACAGCTCCCAGTGGCATACTGGGAAGAAGAAAAGGCTTTCCCTATACTGCTCCATCTGGTTTTTTTCCAGTCCTTCCCCCAGTGGATCTCAAGTTTTCATGTGTTCTGTGGTTATGAAGAAGGCCCCTTCCAGGGGTGACAGCTGATACCATAAGGGCAAAGTGCAAGTTATGTTCTGCAGGTCTTGTAACCTTAAGTCATATTCAATTATAGATGTCACTCTAATGAATCATGTCCTTGATGTTACTCACCAGGGAAATGCCCAGTGAGGCTGATCCCAACAATGGTGACATTTGAAAACCTTGGGCTATAAGCACAGAATATAGACGTGCATATAGGCATGTGCCCATCCCTTCATAAGGGAATTAATTCAAAATTCACCATCAGAAAGAAAATTGCCATAGATATCAAAGAAAGAGATGGCCTCTGGAGAGGTGCTTTTGAAGTTAAGCAGATTGGCAAAACACCAGCTGAAATGCAGCCTCCTCACTGCACTATGTTGTGAAATGACTCACCCTTCTGGTTGCTGCAAAGCATTCTTCATAGCTTTGATTTGCTGGAAGTGACAGGACATATCGGTAGCCAACACCATCTCAATTACTAGAGCTCTAAATTCCCTTTTGGATAGCATCACAATGAGAGCAGCAGAGAAAGAGAAGCACAAAAATCAGCATCAGACACACTCTAGTCTTTTATTATCTGCAAATTATTGACAGCAATGCTTTTGTATGTAACTCTTCATTCCTCTTTCAGGGATGGGGGAAGAGGATGAAGGATTTTCTGCACAAACACAGAAATGGGAGGGATGCAAATGAAGCCAGATGACTAATCCTTGATAAGAGAAATATTAGATGTTTTCTGAAGAGCACATTGGTATTAGTACTCCTTTTTCAATTAAGCATAAACTTCTTAAATTGTTTTTCTTTCTAGAGCATTCTTAAAAGGAAGGGAAAAGACTGTTTAAAGTGTCAGAATCAGGTAACTTGATTCAACTGGTCAATATGCATGTTTAAAGTTGAGTCATATGGTAGAAAATCACCACATTAAAAGAAATTGCCTAGTATATATGATGCATATATGAAATAAAGACCTTTGAGAACCTGCACTATTTCCCTGCTATCATTAATTCAAAATATTCCTGTATGAGATTTTGTAAAGTAAACTTGCTGTCCTGTTTTATGTTCTGTTTTGTTTTGTTTTGTTTTTCTGGACTAGAGATAAATTTCTTCTTAGCTGGTACAGTGCTGTGTTTTGGGTTTAATATGAGAATAATGTTGATAACATACTGATGATTTTCTTGTTGATAAGTAGTACTTACTTCAAAAGACAGACTTTGGAGTTTCCCATACTCTGACAGTGAGCAGGTGCACAAGAAGGTGGGAGGGAGCATAGCCAGGACAGTTGATCCAAACTGGCCAAAGGCATACTCTATATCATAAAACGTCATGCCCAATATATAAACTGGACCCAGTGATCACTACCTGGTGACCGACTAGGCATCAGTCACCAGGAGGTGAGCAATGGTATTGTTCATCACTTGTTTCTCTTAGATATAATTTCTCTCAGGTATTATTTCTCTCTTTCTCATATTTTCATTACTCTTATCATAATTATCATGATCATCATCATTAGTAGTAGTATTACAACAGTAGTTTAGACTCCAGTTGAAATTTCTCTAAAGATATGGATGTTCCTAAACAATTTAAAATACCAGAGTGTACTCATCTAGCACACAATACAAATTTCTTTTCTCTTTTTCTCAGTTCAGGTCTCTACAGTTTAACAGAAGAACAGCTCAAGTTTAGCATGCCAGCTCAGGATTTGAAAGATTCAGAAATGGGTCAGCATTCATTTAAAAATAAATCACTATTCTTCTTTTTATTAATGTCTCATGAAGCCTATTTTGATGAATTCTCTCTTGCCTATTTTAGCTGTGCTCAAATTCCAGCCCCAGGCCACCGCTGTGTACGGACCCAAGACTGCTCTTCTCTACTTAGTCCCATGGGTGGCACAAAATGATGCTTCACCACCAGAGTTCTGCAACACTGATGGTATCAGTTGGCCTTGGTCTTCACCCCCTATAACCACCTCCTCCTCCCAACCCATAAGTTCAATCAGTTGCATAGTTAACAGCATCCCAAATAATTATATGATGAATGAAAAGTAACTAATTTTAATTTTTAAAAATTTTTTCTATTTTTTTTTTAATTTGCCAGTCCTGGTCAGTTCCCAGCAGCACAAACGTCTGTCAATACAACCAAGACCAAAGAACCTAAATGCGTAGAAATATACTTTTACAAGAAGATAGTGTGATAATGCTGTGGGAACAATTAATGCTGGGAAACAGCAGACTTTTCACTACATCTTCTGGACTACAACTCCATCATACTGCTCTGCATGGGCTACTTCGTGTGTGGCTTATTGCAGTAGGAATACAAAAGCAAAGGGCTCTGTTCAGACAAAGGACTCAGCGATTGCAGTGCAAGAATGTACATATGCTTACAAGCACACAGATACTACTTTCCCTTTCATAAATGTAAATCTGGAACATGCATATCCTCTGACCTCTGCATATATTTCAGATAATCATTTTCTCTGAAACAGAGATGAAAAATACTTCTGAGATAGTAAAAAAATAAAGGATTTCATTATTGAAAAGTTCTTATTTGTCACTTCAAACAACAGGCATCACGACAGCACGTGACTTTAAAAATTAATAGGTAAAAGTTACAGGTAATGCATGAGAGATCTCAAAAGATGTAACACTTGAGGATTTTAAGTTTGTGTGTTTGGTACTAAGTTGATAGAATGCTGAAATTCATTACAGAGAGAATCAAAGATAGATATTTATAGATTTCTTGGTTTTACTTCTGAGTCAGATTAGAGCCTGCACTCTGCATGCTGCCTAGCAGCTCTGGCTAAATAGACCCCGGAAATATTTTACAAGATGTGTTTCCACTGAAGTGTGTCTTGACTATATTTAATTATTCTAATAATGTCTAAAAGCTTGTTAATATTTTACATTACATACTTTCAGAGCAATCTGTTTTTTGTCTGGACTAACATCTTTCTATTAGAGAAGCACAGTATATAAAATCAGAGGAAAAGCAAGTCAACTGAAACAGTTTCCAATTTTTTTTTGGAGAATATATTTGACAAACTCAAAGATGAAATGAGGTAAGAGAAGAGGCTGCACTATTTTTAAATATCTACACATTGCTACAAAACTGTCCAGACCATAGAACTGAATATTTATGCTTTATAAATATTGACATATGGTGAACAGGCAGGCAAATTAGCTCGCTCTTCATGTTACCAGTAAGACAATTAAGTCAGATATCCCCCAGGTATTTGTGCAGTATCTTGTTCTCCTTTATTCTACAGTATTCAAGCACAGTTTTGTATTCAGGAAGAAGTTAATGAAAAATAAATGTTAATTCATTCAAATACTAACTGTTCTGAGTAATTTATTCCATAACTTGACTTCAGAAAAATTGTCCATATCATTAAAACATAGGTAACTTAAAACTGTATCCAAGAAAAGAAGAAATAATGCAAACTGATGAAAAAGGAAAGATGATTATGCTCCTATAATCTGTCTACTATGTCAAACTGATAAATTTAGACACGTCCTTGAGTTAATCTCTTTGAGACAATCACAAATACATCATGTTAAGTATTCAAAAATGTGGTCATAGCAGAACATTTTACATTAAAGATAGCTTGCCTATCAACTCAGGCCCAGGAAATGCCCTGGAGACAAGCTTCCATTGGCATTTTAAGAGCTAAATGAATCTCCTGTTTTACTTCTGTTCATGGCATCAAGTATGGTTGAAATATGGAAAAGATGTCCTGAGATTTCCATAATCCACAGCGGTTTTCATTAAAGGAAAATAAGAGTGCTCTTCAATACCACCTCCCCAACTGCATCCTCTCTCTCCCTCTCCTAAAAGACAAAATCTTTTTAGTAAAAATCTCACTCAAAGAAAAGACAATCCTCTAAAAATTCAGTCTGCATGATGGCCCCTTGACAAAAGAAGCATGAGCCAAAGAGAGAAAGGAAACTAGTAAACAGCAGAGAGGTAACGACTTACATCATCAGTGGACACTTCCAAAGCCTGTATTGCCTTCTGTCGCCCGATATGCCCTGAAAACAAGGCACTGGGACCCTGCAGGTGATGCTACAATTTTGGATAGCACTGAAGCAAGGCACTTGGGATCTCTGTTGTGTGATGTGGGTATCGACCAGGGGATTGCAAGGAGGCCCAAACTCTCATCCTCTGGATGTGACTCTTAACAATTGTTGAGGAGAGATACCTTTGCTAAGAACACCTCCAGCAGCTTCAAGGCCTTTGGAAAGCCACCAAGCAAGGAATCGAAAGCTTGAAAGAACTGGCTGTGATCGAGATAATTTTCTCATATAAGGATGAACACAAAAGATTTCCAGACCCTGTACAACATTAATGTAGTTGAAACTTGCACAGCTTGAGACACAAGTGTACTCCCACTTCCTAGCAATGCTGCAATGGAATGAAGAAAACAAGACAATGAGTACTATGACAAGAAGGCTACACACATATGAAGACACTGTCCACATCCCAACCTGAGTCAAAGTCTCAGCCTTGGAAAAAGACCTGACTGAGTGTATGTGGAAATTGGAAAAGAGGATTGAAGAGAGCTATCAGAGAGCCATCAGAAAGTTATCAGAAACTCAGAAAGGAGCTTAGGAGGGCCTTTTACACATTTCACCAGTACAGACCAGAATCCCTGCTATCTGAAGTAGGCATCCCATAGCTAGGCAGAGGGAGTACACTCCACAAGGCAAGCTATCATTCTTCCTCTGTGAATATGGAGAAGACATGAGAAGATGGGATGGAAAACCCACTTCCATCTTAGCAGCAAGGGTACATTATTGGAACTAAAAGAAGAAACTACTAACAAAAGAAACTTGGCAAGAATGAATTTAGGTCAGTTTCCTGTGGGTGTGTTCCTGGGCAAAACAGAAGTGAAGATGACATGTCTGATCCCCTTGAAGGGACCTCCAGAATGTATGCCCAGTGAGTGAATGATAGCCAGAACTAGAGGGGCTCTGCCTCTAGCCTGACACAGACATGGGAAAATCGTATCTATTGGATTGTGTGGATCCAATATCCTGGTGCATCAGAACCAAAAAAATACAAAGCTTTGACTGACACTGGCACACAATGTACTCTGACGCCATCACGACATTGTGGGGACAGAACCTGTTTCTGTTGCTGGAGTGACAGGGGGTCTCAGCAGGTGACTCTGTTAGAAGCTGAGGTGACCTTGAACTGGAAGGAATGGAAAAAACAACCTATTTTGACTGGTCCAGAAGCTCTGTGTATTCTTGGTATAGATTACCTTAGGAATGGTTATTTCAAAGACCCAAAAGGACATTGTGGGACTTTTGGGATAGCTGCTGTGGAGACAGAAGACATTAAACAATTAAACACCTTGCCTAGTCTTTCAGAGGACCCTTCTTCAGTAGGACACCTGAGGGTTGAAGAACAGCAGGTACTAATTGTTGCCAAAATAATGCACCATTGGCAATACCACACTGACCAAGACTCTGTGATTTCCATCTGTAAGAGGATCCATTAACTGGATATCCAAGGAACGGTCAGCAAGACTCGCTCACCCTTCAATAACCCCGTGCATTACTCTAAAGGAGAGTGGAGACTGACAGTAAACTAATTATGGCCTGAGTGAAGTCACACCCCCACTGACTGCTGCTCTGACAGACGTGCTGGAACTTCAGTATGAACTGGGGTTCAAGGCAAAAAAGTGGTGCCATCATTGACATTGCTAATGCATTTTTCTCCATTCCTTTGGCAGCACAGTACAGGCCCCAGTTTGCTTTCACTTGGAGGGGCATTCCCTACACATGGGACCAATGACCCCAGGGGGGAAAGCACAGTCCCACCATTTGCCATGGAAAGAGGTGAGGCTCCAGAACACCTACAGTACATTGATGACATGATCCTATGCGGTAAAATGGCACAGGAAGTTTTTGAGAAAGGGGAGAAAACAATCCAGGCTGTCCACAAAGTGGGTTTTGCCATCAATCAAAGTAAGGCCAAGAAATTCACAACAAATGCAAAAGAAATTCAGTTGCTAAGAGTGAAGGGGCAAGAGGGACATCAACAAATTCCAGAAGAGGCGATTAACAATATAGCTACTATGTGCCCTCTGACCAGCAAGAAGGAAACAAAAGTTTTCCTAGGCACCATGGGTTTTGTGGGGATGCCAATCCCAGAGTACAGCCAGACTGTAAGCCCTCTCTACCTTGTGACACAGAAGAAAAATTCTTTTGTGTGGAGCCCTGAACAACAACAGTACTTTGAACAGATTGCCCATGCATTAGTCCTTGGGTCAGTCAGGATGGGACAGGATGAGAAGAATGTGCTCTACACTGCAGCCAGGAAGAATGGTCCTTCCTGGAGCCTCTGGCAGAAGGTGCCTGGAGAAACTCGAGGATCACCTTTGAGTTCAGGAATACAAAGGATATGAGGCTAATACACCCAAATGGGAAAAGGGATCTTAGCAGCTTATGAAGATGTTTGAGCCACCTTAGGAGTGATTACTACTGAAGTGATTACATAGTATCACTTAGAAGTGATTACACACTGACTACCAGTGCAGGGCTGAATGTTTAAATGGGAAGTCCCTTCCACATCATGCCACCTTACATAGGGTAAGTGGATGGCTCTCATCACACAGCAAGCTTGGATAGGAAATCCTAATCCTAATCCAAGTTCTTGGAAATCATCCTGAACTGGCCTGAAGGTGAGAATTTGGGACTATCATTTAAAAGAGGAAGATGAGGAGGTGACATATGCTGAAGAGACCCCACCCTATAAGCAGCTATCAGAGAGTGAGAGGAGATATTCTCTCTCCACTGATGGTTCTTGCTGTATCACAGGGTCTAATAGGGAATGGAAAGCAGCTGTACAGAACCCTATACAGTGAGTTGTGGACGCTATCAATGGACAAGGTGAATTAAGTCAGGTTGCAGAGCTGAAAGCCATCTAACTGGCTATGGATATCACTGAGTGAGAGAAGTGGCCAACACTCTACCTCTACACTGACTCATAGATGGTAGCAAACACTCTATAGGGGTGGTTGGAAAGTTGGATAAAAGCCAATTGGCAGCACAGAGGAAAACCCATCTTGTCTCCTCAAGTATGGCAAGACAATGCTGATCAGGTAGAGAAAATGATCATGAAAGTCTGACATGTGGATACACATGTGCATGAGAGTCAAGATGATTATGAGAATCACAGCAATTAACAGGTACATCAAGCTACTGAAATTAAAGTGTCTCAGGCAAATATAGATTGGCAACACAACTGTGAGTTATTTCTAGATTGGTGGGCCCATAATTCCTCAAGTCATCAGGGAAGAAGAGATGCAACACACCAATGGGCTCGTGACGAAGGGGCAGATTTGACCATGGATACTATATCCCAGTGTTCTAGTTTTGCATGGGAGACATTTATGGAAGTGTCCTGGGTTTGCTATATGATGCTTGTATCCCCAATTGTCTGTTCTGTTTGGGCTGGATAATAAGTTTTGCACCATTAAGACTTCCTTCGAGAGCAAAGAGGGGAGAGAAGAAGCGCAGAGTTTGTTATCAGAAACTGCACTTGCTCCCCTGCATCCTGCTCCTGGACTGTGTTGTCTGCGGACAGACAGACAGCAGGACAGAGCTCTCCTTTGCTTTTAGTTAGTTTTTAGCTAGCTGAGGAAGAGAAGTTCCCTGAACTGTGGGTTTTCTTTCTCTTTGGGCCTGTTTAAACCTGCTCTGGACTGAACACCCAGAAGAGCACCAGGAGCTTGCACCTGTGGCCCACGGGCTGGGCCTGGGCCGTGGCATTTCCAGCGCCGGAGGGACTGATAACAGACTGAGTGAACCGAGCTCCAGCCCAGGAAGGGGACTTTCTGAGTTTATAATCTCTTTTGGAGTGGCAAGAGATTTTATTGTTTAATATTGTTCATTTTTTGTGCTGGTGAATGCTTTGCCTGTTAAATAAACAGCTTTTTCCACTTTTCTCCAAGGAAATCTTTCTCCAAACCAGTTGGGGGAGGGGCCACTTGAATTTGCTTTTCTAGAGGAACCCCTTTAGAGGTTTTTCTCCCAGAATTGCCCTAAACCAGGACAGGAAGTGATGAAAAGCTTTTAGCCACTAGAAAGTTGTACACACCTCTATGAAAAAACACATGTTAAAGACGAAAAACACCCTGGAACTTGCTCTTTCTCTTCCAGCCAGCAAAGAGGTAACACGCCCCAACCTCTTGTCTCAGCCAGGCTGGGCTGGGCGGCCCTGCCACAGGGCTGGGCTCCTTTTCCCGGGCCGCGGCTCCTTTCCCTGGGCGCCCACTGCCCCACCCCCATTGGCTGCCGGGCCAGGCTAGGCCGGGCTATGGCTACCATTTCTTGCCATTAGCTTGGGGCAGAGCTGAGTCCGCCGGCCCTAGGAGCAGCCCCGTGTCGAGCCGGCTCGGCCAAGATTCTACCACACAACCACTGGGCAGGGAGAAGGAAAAGCCACCCTCCTCGCCCCCCTCCCCGGCTTGCCATCCTGCTGCTGAGTTCTGGCCTGGCTGATTAAATCCTAGCCGCTCCCCCAACCACAGTCTCTGCCATCTGCAGCAGCCAGCCCAATCAGGGTCAGGTTGCCTGCAGGACCCAGGCGAGATGTTAACTCTTTCAGTGCTTCAATCCTCCCTCAAGTGAGAGAAAGGAACAAGATGCAAGCATGTAAAGGAGCAACATGAAGACATTGAGGTCAGTGAAGAAGTCAAGTCCCAGATGAGAGGGATGAGGAGATGCCTTAATCTTGGCTGAAATCCTCCTGTAAAGCTATGGAGAAAGACTCTTTTTCCCTATAACATATGAAGGTATGGGGAGATGAAAGTGTTCAAATTGTAGACAGCAAGCAAAAGTCTCCATGCTAAAGTAAGCAGATGTTAAAATAGCTGTGATCCTATGAGAAGTTTGAACAGAGAAGGAGAGAAGGGTGATGAAAATCCTGTGCCCCCAGGAGAAGAAGAAGATCTCTGTTCCCAGGGATGATTTTAGAGATAGATAACGAGAACTTTTGCCTTTGAACAGCTCATCTTTAAAACAGTACCCCATAAACATAGCTGTGGGAAAAGTTTGTGGGAGATGGGAGGGGCTTCACAATTGCAGAGTTCTCCAGGCGGCTGCTATTCGTGACAAAATTGAGAGCCATGAAAGAACATTTTTTTTCTTGTGGAGAAGTCTCCATAATATTAACAAGAGGGACTTCTCTCCCTAGGTGAACTGAAGAAAGACTATTCTAGAGGTGGTAAACTGACTGAAATTTTAGGTTTTGTCTCTACATTGTCAGTGGGAAGAAAAGATTGTGAGGGGAGTAGAAGTGTTCTGAAGGGTTTGTTCTAATTTTTATTACTTTTTCTTTTAGTTACTGTTAAATAATTTTTCTTTATACTTTTTTAAAGTTTTGAGCCTGCTTTGCCTTTTTCATAGTCCTATCTCACAGCAGGAAGTGAACGCACTGGTGATTCGCCAGCGGTGAACCCACCACACTCATTGATGCATTGGCCAGGAAATCTCAAAATTGGTGACATTTCAAATTGGCAAACCAAAACCACTACACCCAGGTAATCCATGATTGTGAGACATGGGCTGCAATCAAGCAGGCCAAGCAGGTAAAGTCTCTATGGTATGGGGGGCACTGGTCTGAATGTAAGCATGAGGGGGCCTGGCAGATTGATTATATCACACTGCCACAAACCCACCAAGGCAAATGCTACGTGCTCACAATGATAGAAACTACCACTGGATGGCTAGAGACGTACCCCATGCTTCGTGTCACTGCCCAGAACACTATGCTGGGCCTTGGAAAACAAGCCCTATAACAACATGGCGCCCTTGAGAGAATTAAGTCAGACAATGGGACTCATTTCAAAAATAGCCTTATAAACACCTGGGCTAGATATCATAGTGTTGCGACCATTGTGTGGGTGTATCATATTCTATCATGTACCAGCAGCTGGGAAAGTCAAGCAGAGCAATGGACTGTTAAAAACCACACTGAAGGCAATGATTGATGGGACCTTCAAGCTGTGGTATCTGCATTTAGCAAAGGCTACCTCGTTAGTTAACACCAGAGGTTCGATTAACTGAACTGGCCCAGTCGTTACCCCTGTGCACAGCAGATGGAGAGAATGTCACCATGATGCATATGAGAGCAATGTCAGGAAAGACAGTTTGGGTTAATCCCACTTCAAGCAAAGGTAAACCCAGCCATGGGATTGTTTTTGCTCAAGGACCTGGTTACACTTGGTGGGTAATGCAGATGGACAGGGAAACATACCATGTACCTCAAGGGGATTTGACTTTGGATGAGAACAGTCTGTAATGCTGAATTGCATATGTAACACTTGCTGCTGAATGGCAATGCCACTCCATGTTGGAAATAACAACATGGACAGTGAGAATGAACTGCTCCCATTATATCAGTCATGGACCAAGCGACCTCAATCCACATCTTGGGGGGAACAATCAGTGACTACTGAAATAATACCTGTATTTGTATGTAGTCGCTTGTATGTGTATATGTATATAGTTAAAAGATATTAATTGGGGCATGATTTAGATGATATGGAATAAGGAGTGGATAAAAAATGTGAATTGCATTCCATTATTCTCTCTGTGTCAGTCCATGCAGTTTGTGTTACTGCCCCTTTAAGACCCAGGTATCAGAAGTGGATCCTGAACCAATGTTTTGGGTCCATGAAGACTGGAGGTGCCAGGGTTCCTTTAAGAGTGGGGCAACACTCAGAACTCTCTTTCTTGTTTCTCTATGGGCTGCCAAGAGAGTTTCCTGGGGCATACTCTCTGGGCCACGGCAGAGAGAAGCAGAAGCATTCTTTAGTTTCTCTCTGAACTCCATGGGAAATTCCCTGGTGCAGGTCTCCGAGAAACTACATTTGTCAGTCCTAGACTGTTTCGGAGGAAATGTCCTAACAACTTTTTTTTGCTACAGTTGCCAGGGGCAATTCCTGTCCCTGAAGCTGGAAGAGGACCTTTTTTGGGGACCTTTTTTGCTACTGCCACTCAGGACAGTCATGCTGTGAAAATTGGTCCTCCCCTCTTTCTCCATGAGTTACAGCTTCTGCCCAAATCCAGCTGCCACTGTTGACAGGGCTTCCACCACTAGGAGAGACCCTCTCAGGTGGTATGGAGCAAATGGTTCAGCAAAATTTGACTGGTTTTGAACAGGAATAGTTCTCCAAGTTCTCCAGGTTTCCTTTGTTTTATCCTTGTTTCCTCTTTGTGGTTGTTTGGGGGAAGAGGGCATTTTGTAATCACAGAGGTTCAGTTGTTCTGTTGGGTTTTTTTTCCTTTGAGCTCTCTCTCTATCACATGGTTGAGAGAATGGATCTTCTCCACCATTTTGTCTTTGCCATCTGGTTGATGTGGTCTTCTACAACAATTTCCATATTGAGGGAGGGGCTTCTCTTCCATCTTGTTTTCTTTGTTCTTGGGGAGTCCATAGGACTCAGGACCTTTGTATCTAGCGGTTATTACTGTTATGTTGGTTGTGGCTGGGTTTTTTTTTAGCCAACTTACTTTTTCACTAGTATCTTCTTGCATTCGTCTCTCTTTGCTGGTGACAGGGGAGTGGTTAAACTAAAAAAGAAGGTGGCTTCTTCAAGCCAAGCTCCACCCCATAAATTGTCTCTACCAAGACATTTCTCAGGGAAAAGCATCCAGTTCTGGCTTCAGAGTTGAAAGCAGCACCTGTGTGGCAATCAAGGAACTGCAGAAATGCAGATCATAGCCACAAAATGTTGTTCCCAACTGTGAGCAACTCTACAGTTGTTAAAAGTGGCCTAAAAGTCATAGCAAGAGCTGCACTACACCTTGTTAGCTTGCACTTCTCTCTTCTATACTCCATCATACAGTATAGTTTTCAGGTTTCTCACCAAGCTGAGATAATTCAAAGGATAATTCCATTTCTCTAAGAAAACAAAAGCCATGATCTAAAGATGCTGATCTCCATCAATTTTTACAGCAAACCAACTAAGCTGGCTTACATAGAAACCCACAGAAAATGCAGTCTGCTAACAGTGACAAGAATTTATAGAAGTCTAAAACAGGAAAACTTACTGCACAGTTAGAATAGTTACATCTCCTGAACTGATCTATGTGGCTAATTTTGTTCAGTCAAAGTCTCAGAACTTTATTATTACAGAAATTAATAGGAAAACACTACATTAAGAGAAATGTCATCATTGGCTGATTCTCACTAAAGGTATAAAACTCAGAATATGCATGTGCCCGTCCTGAGTACATAAGAACAAAATTTTACAAGAAAATTTTACATGATCCTGCAACCATGCACACACTATTACTTATGAAAAAAAAGCATATAATCAAAATCAGTTAAAAAAAATCATAGTTTTTCACCACAATCTTGAAACAAATAACAGTGTTTGACAAGGGGGGGTTCAGAATTATTTGAAGAACAAAACACCAGGCAGCTTTATTGAGAAAGTCAATATTGAATTCAAAGTTACTTCCTGAAGTTTTACTCCTATACAAAGCTAAGCAACTAAACATTTTCCAGATATTTTTTATTCAGTCTTTATTCAACCTCTTAATTATTATTGTTATTTTATATTTGGCAGTAAAGATTTCAATAAACTGCATGGAACTTGCTAACTATTAAATACAGTGTCAAAAAAGACATCTATAACTTTATATTGGAAAACATAAATTCAATTTTCAGTTTATTTTCTTAGCTCACTGTGATCTGGCTTTGTTAGAGTTTTTTTGTTTTATAACTTGCACAAATGGGATTCACAAAATGCAGCAACTCAATTTCCAAATATTTAATAAGCACCAGAGAAATATACATATTTCTCTGTGGAAGAAAAGAAAAGTTGTTTAAGCACTAGTAAGCATTCAAATATTTTCTTCTTGACTGTAGCCCAAAAGTTCTCTTCCATTCTCATCTGCTTTCCTTATGAAACCTGTGGCCATTTATTTTTCAACTGTGAAATGTGTCTCCAATTTTCTATGTATCTTTCCTGAAAACACATTCCCTAATTAGATGACAGAATACCAAAAAGTTATAAAATCCACATAGATATCTAGGATCGCAGATCATCAGATCTTCTTTTCCTAGTAATGTGAAAAAAGGAGTCAGAGCTCAGCTCAGAAAGGTACTCGAGAATTTTTATTCCAAAAACATTACTTAGGCCTTTTACAGAGGAAGATTTATCAGTCTACAAAAGTAAAGTTTAATTTGTGCATATCTTATTAGTTGCCCAAAGCATCCTTCAATACTGAGGGTCCTACTTTTGAGTCCTAGAATGGGGAAACTCTGGGCTTCTTGGGTTTTATTTCCCAACACCTCAGGTTTTTCTGAAGTCAGTTGATGTTTACAGTGCTTCCCAAATGTTTGCCTATGGGATTTTGTAGTGGCAGTCAAAAGAAAAAGCACATAGAAATCATAATGTTTTGGAATTACAGCACTTCCAGACAATGCCCTTTATTTTGCAGCACTGCTTGATCACCAGCTATAAAATCATACTTGAGAGAGAACAAATAAGCAATCCAAAGCACTGAATATTTTTGCTCAGGCAGTTACAGTATTTTTTTAAAGGGATAGGTTAATTTTTGACACTTTGGTTCTGAGCAAATTGCATCAACAGAACACACATATTGATGTAACAGAATGTTTCAGAGATTTTGGGCATGATTGTGTTTTGGATTGACTTTTGAGCTATCCTGGGTGTAGGCCTTAGATTCAGGCCTGTGTAGAAGTTGTTAAGCCTTGTGGCGCAGCAAGAAATTCTTAATTAAGGTGTGTTTTAACTTGAGATAAAACAATTGCATTATTATTACCATAGCTGCCTTAACAGTAGAAATGTTTGCATTCCTTTTCACCTTGTATACCAATCAGAAGACACCTGTTACTGTAAACTATCTGAGTCTCTATATAACCAGCCATCTTGTGATAATAAATGGAGAACACATGAGCTAATCACATTGATTTGACCGTGTGTTGCTCTGTTTCAACCCCTCTTTATATAAAGGCCCCAGGGTCATTTTCAACATATTGACACTACAGAATCAAAGAGAAATATCTGAAACTGGCTTTGATTCAATCAAAAACTTTAAACAGTTTAAAGCTCAAAAGCAGATCATTTACCTAAAGTCAGTATCTATGCAATGAAGCTATTCAATTAGGTGCTCCACTAAAAACTGTGGCTGTTTCTTGTAGACAGTGGCTCTAAGACTGATGTTTCTAGTCACTTACTTCCTTATGTTTTCTCACCAACATTAAATGAAGCACTAATTTTCTGCCAATATTTGACAAGGCATTTCCATCTGTACATAAAATAGATTTTTGACATCTCAGTGGAGATATTTTCTTTCTGTTCCTTCTTGCTGCCCACCATGACACTGTCCTATATATTGGCAGATAAAATTTTCAGGACACTCCTCCACAACACTCCTATTGACTGAAATCAGCAATGTAAGTTCCTGGTGTTTCACTATAGGATCACATCAGTGTCGACAAGTTGAAATAAATAGGAAACTCAGGCTAAACACATTAGCAAGCAGAGCCTTCACTGACCATCTTGGTAGAAGTCAGCCCAGAGACAGGCTTATTTTCCCACATTTATATTAAAATTAGATTAAACAACTCCTCAGCACTATGTTATATTTAAGAATATGTAGAAGGCACTGTATGTCACATAGGATTTCACAAATTACTTCCTCTCCCATGAAAAAGACCATGGGGCTGGATCCTTCCTGTCTAGCACACTAGGCTATTTTTAAATTATCATCCCTTGAAATTCACAAAAACCAGAAAACTCACTTCGAACTGTCTGATATCAGAAAGCTAATAATGGGCTCATTTTGGCACATAAATAATATATTTCATGAGGCTTATTTTAAATCTCCTAAGCATATGTAGTAGATCTATCCTCTCTGGACTGGATTATGTTTTGCATTAAGTACCATTTATAATTTCCATACAGGAAGTGCTAAAGTAGATAAAGGTTATATTTATGCTTTAGGACAGAGAAACACCAGGCTAGCTCTACACTCAATTACACGTATACAAAGAGTGTCTCTGTGATACTTAATAATTGTATGGGAGTCAACTCATGTATACTATAACCCATTGTCACAAAGTCTAGTCTCACTATCAGAAGGGAAAATTGAAAGCAGGAATAAACAAGACAAACAGCATTTTAAGTTCTTTATCTTGTAGCATAGAAAAACTAATATGTAATATACAATAATGCATATTACTATTCAAACAAGGTAATATCAGTCTATGATGATGCTGCAATATTCCTAGGCAGCCACCATGGTCATTTTTACCTCCAATCATCCTTTGAGAGATTAGATAAAATATTCATCTCTTCATCATCTTGTAAAAGACGATATGCCGCACTAACATGGTGATTTTCAAGCACAGATCGGTCATTATATAGAATGGCTGAGTCTGACCTAGCATTTAAAAGAAAACATAGGAAAGGTTGTTTTTTCCCTGTCTAAAGAGACTGAGAAGTTTTCCTTTGATCAGCTACAGCAATTAAGTCTATAGAATAGATATAAGCATTTTAAAAGTTCTTGTAATACTTTGTTAATTGCTGTTACTCAGTAAAAGAAATCTAAAGAACACTGCAAAATCTATTTCACCAGATGAGACCTAACTGCCTTGTTACATACTTGAAAACAAGTGCTGAAAGCTGTGAGAGATATGTAAACTTAGAGTAGAACAATGAGGCTTCTTCCTAGTTCTTATGGATGTTCCTATGATATTAAAATCTGACTTTACCCAAGTAAGCTATTGCAAGATGTGACCCAATACTGTTTCCAGAACAGCAAACTGTCTGTAAGCAAGATATAACTCAATTGATTTCTGACATCTATATGCTAGACTATACTGTCTGGAAAGGCCATTCTGCCAGTGGGACAGAGTAAGACCAAAGGTACTTCATGCCTGATTTTAAGCCCCAGAGCAGAGATCTGTGATTGATGAATGGGTAAACTGGTCTGAAGACAAAGAAGTTAACCACAACAGAGGGTGAATATGTTTTGTTACAGTTCTCAATCAGATCCGCTTCACAGAGGGCAGTGTATATTTTTATCCTCTGACACTTCACACCATCTGATGTTAATTTTAGAAAAATTAAATTACAATNCAATCTTGAAACAAATAACAGTGTTTGACAAGGGGGGGTTCAGAATTATTTGAAGAACAAAACACCAGGCAGCTTTATTGAGAAAGTCAATATTGAATTCAAAGTTACTTCCTGAAGTTTTACTCCTATACAAAGCTAAGCAACTAAACATTTTCCAGATATTTTTTATTCAGTCTTTATTCAACCTCTTAATTATTATTGTTATTTTATATTTGGCAGTAAAGATTTCAATAAACTGCATGGAACTTGCTAACTATTAAATACAGTGTCAAAAAAGACATCTATAACTTTATATTGGAAAACATAAATTCAATTTTCAGTTTATTTTCTTAGCTCACTGTGATCTGGCTTTGTTAGAGTTTTTTTGTTTTATAACTTGCACAAATGGGATTCACAAAATGCAGCAACTCAATTTCCAAATATTTAATAAGCACCAGAGAAATATACATATTTCTCTGTGGAAGAAAAGAAAAGTTGTTTAAGCACTAGTAAGCATTCAAATATTTTCTTCTTGACTGTAGCCCAAAAGTTCTCTTCCATTCTCATCTGCTTTCCTTATGAAACCTGTGGCCATTTATTTTTCAACTGTGAAATGTGTCTCCAATTTTCTATGTATCTTTCCTGAAAACACATTCCCTAATTAGATGACAGAATACCAAAAAGTTATAAAATCCACATAGATATCTAGGATCGCAGATCATCAGATCTTCTTTTCCTAGTAATGTGAAAAAAGGAGTCAGAGCTCAGCTCAGAAAGGTACTCGAGAATTTTTATTCCAAAAACATTATTTAGGCCTTTTACAGAGGAAGATTTATCAGTCTACAAAAGTAAAGTTTAATTTGTGCATATCTTATTAGTTGCCCAAAGCATCCTTCAATACTGAGGGTCCTACTTTTGAGTCCTAGAATGGGGAAACTCTGGGCTTCTTGGGTTTTATTTCCCAACACCTCAGGTTTTTCTGAAGTCAGTTGATGTTTACAGTGCTTCCCAAATGTTTGCCTATGGGATTTTGTAGTGGCAGTCAAAAGAAAAAGCACATAGAAATCATAATGTTTTGGAATTACAGCACTTCCAGACAATGCCCTTTATTTTGCAGCACTGCTTGATCACCAGCTATAAAATCATACTTGAGAGAGAACAAATAAGCAATCCAAAGCACTGAATATTTTTGCTCAGGCAGTTACAGTATTTTTTTAAAGGGATAGGTTAATTTTTGACACTTTGGTTCTGAGCAAATTGCATCAACAGAACACACATATTGATGTAACAGAATGTTTCAGAGATTTTGGGCATGATTGTGTTTTGGATTGACTTTTGAGCTATCCTGGGTGTAGGCCTTAGATTCAGGCCTGTGTAGAAGTTGTTAAGCCTTGTGGCGCAGCAAGAAATTCTTAATTAAGGTGTGTTTTAACTTGAGATAAAACAATTGCATTATTATTACCATAGCTGCCTTAACAGTAGAAATGTTTGCATTCCTTTTCACCTTGTAT
>VWZV01004709.1:72357-85196 GCA_013397155.1 Irena cyanogastra
GAATATGTTTTGTTACAGTTCTCAATCAGATCCGCTTCACAGAGGGCAGTGTATATTTTTATCCTCTGACACTTCACATCATCTGATGTTAATTTTAGAAAAATTAAATTACAATGTCCTTCCTTGAATATTTTTATAAGTATTTGGAAAGTACAGCAGATCCCTAATTCTTGTATGTATGAAGTTGTAAGAAGAGTAGTGTGGCTTCACCCAGAATAGAGACAAAGACTTCTTTCCACATTCCCAGTCTTTACTGTTGTGTATGTGTGCTTTATCCTGTAAACCATTATTGATGCACAGCATGATTCAGCTAACACACTAGAGACATCTATTTTAATTACAGACATGTAATCTAATTTAATTACAATGCATCCTAAAAATGGCCAAGTGTGCAGTGTCAGCCGAGGACATTTAGACATTTTGGCATTTCTATCAGTACACTCCTATTGTCAAAATGATACAGAGATTAGATGTCAATTATCACTGAAATTAGAGACTTCATAATCTTTGCACACTTCTGAATTTTGCTGCCATCTTCATCTTATTTTCCTCTCTTCCACCAACCTAAAAGCTTTAAAAAATACACCAGTCCAGTCTAGTTTGTGATCAGTTAATTATGCTCTAGCAATTTATGATGCTTTAAAAAAGTATTTCCCTAATTAGGTAGTGGTAAGCATATCCCCTTGCTGCAAGTGTGATTTTCGACTCAAGTGAAAATAGTATGTGTAGTGTTCATGTTCAGTGATGAATGCAACAAATTTGGTTGATTGTCTGATTTATGTTGATAATGTTTGATTCTTCAAATTCAACAAGGAGAAAAAACTGTAAAATTACAGTATCTCCTTCAAAACTCTATCTTTGTCAAAATACATCACTCTATACAGCCTTTTGTCTTTGAAAACTTTACATGGAAATATTTTTGGAACTTTCTTTTTCCTGGTTATTAATATGAAACAATACTCAGGAATTCAGAATACATGTATTCCATTGTGAATGTTTGAACGAGAGAAAATTAAATGTAACCTGAGAAAGTGAACTTTCCTCCTGTAACACTTGAAAGCAGAAGTTCCTGCACTTTCTAAAGTGTCTGTGCTGTTATTTTCTAAAGGTTTCTCCCTCTACTTCCTGACCATCATGATTTACAGTGGCCTCACCTTGTCTGGATGTGAAAATTGTTGGTGGTTCCAGTGTGTTCATAGTCATGTATGGCAGCTGCGAAAATCATAGCGAAGATCTCCAGCTCTGTCAGCCAGTGCTGAAAAGAGATTACAGTACAATCAGGTAAGTTGTCATTTTCTCAGGCTTTTGTCTTCTAAGGCAAGTTAGTTATCCTCTTTTGACAGTCAGTGTTGCATGTCATTACCTTTCCCCTGCAGTCTGCCAGCTGTTTTAAAGCAAACTTCACTGTTTGAGACATAAAAGCCAAATGGGTGTTCATCCTGGACCTTCATCTAAATAAATTGAACTTCAGCAAAATTGTTTCAGGAGCTAATAAGGTTTAAGACAGAGCAAGGCGAGCAGTGCCCTTCTGAAAGAGCAATGTTTGAAGAAGAGAAACAAGGAACTCAAGAAAATCAAGGTTCATCAAGGGGAACTTGATGATATATGTGCAGGTAAACACATGCCACCAGAGTATGTATTTTCAGTTCAGTTTATCTAAGTAGCAGAGACTCAGATACAGAAGAATGTCACAATTGTCCAGAAAACTAAAAGTCTTTGTCAATCACTGAATCATGAGGAGAAAAAGTAAGATAACCTCAAAAGATGTACATCTTGTTATTTTTTTATCATTTTTAAAAACACTTGAGAAAGCCCTGATTATTCAGATGGTTTTAATAATTTTTGTCTGAGTCAATAAATCATTTTATTGTCTGGTTTTCCACTGAGAAGGTAGAAAAGGAGTCAGAAGTTTTAGAAATATAAATATTTGTATGAAATGCTTAAATGTGATTGCATTTAGAAAAAATCTTTACCACAGTGACTTTTGTAACACCTCACTGTGAACCTGCAAATGTTTTGACAAGCATTCATACACAAACTCCCTTTTAATTCAAGGCCCAGCAAAGGCACAAAGGCATCCAAAATCTATTCTAGACATCTACTATAGCTCAGAGGCCACCACTGTTGTGTTAAGCACGTGCAGGGAAGCACAGCTATCAGTGGGACTCTGCACACAGCAACCTGTCTAGCTCTTCATCTGTGTTTCACAGTCATCTCTGCATAACCAGTGAAGAATGGAGCAAGTCTCAGTATTAAAGATCTCCTTAAATTAAAGATGTAGTTTGAAAAGATACTTTGCACAATGCTACTGACCATAATCAAAATAGTTCTTGGGTTTGGGTTGTTTCTTTTTGTTTGTTTTTTTTTGTTTGTTTGTTTGTTTTGGGGGTTTTTTTTATAGCAAGAGAGAGAGGATGGTGAGGAGTGCAAGAAATAATCAGAAACAGAAACTTCACTGTTTTCTCATATCTACGCACCTGATCCAGGATATGACTGGAGAGCACTAATGATGGAGAAGTCTGTTCAATTTTGTTTCAAGGTGTGACATATGAATAGGGAACTATTTCCAAATGATTAAGAACACTAATTCAACTTTCAAGCAACAACTTCTGGCAACTGCAATGGGGGAAAAAATGGAACCAAGATTTCCAGGCTACATGTCTAGATCTGGACTTTCATTGCTATCAGGGGTCTGCCATTTCCCAAAAGGAGAGATTGCAAATGATAGAAAAAAAAAATCAGGGCACCAATGCTCAGAAAAAGCCAGAGCAAGCCTCTATTATGCATGTAGAACTTACTCAGGACACATTCAGCTAGTCCAACACATCCACTTCAAACCATCTGGACAGCATCTGACAATTCCCACACTAACAAGATCTGATAACCCAAGTCTTAAAATATCACTATGGCAATGAACCTTAGCGTTTGAGGTTTCCTACCTTATCTCTTAAGGCCCATACAGGGAAAGTGCTGACTTGCATACCTTACCAAAGCATCACTTGTTGAGCAATTTTGAGTAAGGTAGGTTTTCAAATAGGGTGTATTACATCTTATTATTAGCAGTATCTTGTGTTAGCAGTATTAAGTACCATAACAGCAGTCCAGGAAGGTCAACTAGAATAAAACTGGAATTACAACTATTAATTTCTGGTAATAAATAAAGCAGTGAAAGTAGAAAAAAGTCAAAATAGGCTTGTGAGTAACACAAGAGAAGCAGCTGGAACCTCTTAGTCCCCTTTTTCCAGCCACAACCTTGCAAGACAAAGCAAACAAGACAGCAGAGAGCCTGCAGAGAATGGATGCAATCTCCATCAAAATGCTGACTTTACATTTCACTGCTTTATGGTAGATTTCATCTTGGAAACAGAAAGCTAATTTTTAAAGAACAAAGCCATCAAGAACAGCAGGACAGTGTCACAAAAAGAGCAAGGAAATGTGAATGGTTTTGATTTCTAAAGGGCTAACAAAACCAATCCAGAATAAAACCTGATCAAACTTTCTGCAATGGTAGTAGGTCAGAAGTGGTGGAGGGTAAAAGGCATGAAATATCAAGTACTGGCTTCTAGAATGAAAAAAAAAAAGGGCAAGGAAGCATGATTACCTTTCAAAAATATACAACAAATGTGAAACATTAGCTAATAGGGTGGCTCATTTGCATGTAAACAAAAGGACTGATGAATATAGAAAGAAGGAAGAAGAAAGAGTAGTGTATCCAAATCTCACAAAAAAAGAATGCATTTCCAAGAAATTGTTATAATGTAAGTAATTAACTAGTTTCCTTCCCATAAGTTTAACTTTTATTCCAAAGTAGGTATTATTTTCAACGCTTATGATGATCTGCTTATTAATCACAACAGGCTAGTGAAGAAGATGATCTCACTTCCCTTTAGTACTAAAGATGTAACAGAAGTCCTGCACTTTTACAGTTTTTCAAGTCTGCTGCAGGAAATAATCTCCTGTAATTCTTGTCAGTATCAGAGAAAGAAGTATTAAGTGTTACAATTTTCCCATCATTGTCTAGGTTAAAAAAGAAATCATGGTATTTCCAAACAGTTATAAAGATTAATCAGACAACAATACCAAAGAAAGTAATAATCAGAGCTGAACAACGGAGTTTAATAAAGGAAGGAATGAAATGAGCAAAAAGTGTGTCAGATCTTGGAAGCTGTTCCTGGATATCATGCTTGTATGCCAATCCTTTATAAGACAATGTCCCGGGGTGACTTTATGATACTGAATTGTATCCCCATTCATCTCTCTAGCCCAGAAATAAGTTTTGCACCTTTAAGACTGGTCCTGAGAGCAAAAGGTGCGCAGTTTGTTTTCAGACACTGCGCTCACTCCTCCACATTCCTGCTCCTGGACTGTGCTGTCTGCAGACGGACAAACAGTGGGACAGAACTCTTGAGCTTTGACAGAGCTTTGCTCTTAGTTTTTAGCTAGCTGAGGCAGAGAAGTTTCTGGACTCTCAGGTATTTTTTTCTTTTCTTAGGACTGTTTAAACCTGCTCTGGACTGAAAACCCAGAAGAGCAGTGGCAGCTCGCACTGTGGCCCACTGGGCCAGGCCGAGGGGGTGGCATTTCCAGCGCCAGAGGGACTGATAAGAGACTGAGTAAACCGAGCTACAGCCCACGGAGGGGACTTTTCTGAGTTTGTCATCTCTTCAGAGCGGCGAGAGGTTTTGTTGTTTAATATTGTTCATTTTTTTGGTGCTGGTGAATGCTTTGCCTGTTAAATAAACAGTTTTTTCCACTTTTCTCCAAGGAAATCTTTTCTCAAACCGGTTGGGGGAGGGGCTGCTTGAATTTACTTTTCTAAAGGAAACCCCTTTGGAGGTTTTCTCCCAAATTCTCTTTTAACATTTTATCAAAAACTTTCTAGTTCATACAGTAAAGTATAACAAACTAGCTCCAAAGCATCATCCTGAGGGAAAAAATAACAGGAAAGCTGATGAAATTTTATGAAAGGAGAGGGAAAGAAGATTGAATTGAAAATAAATTTTTTAAAAAATGAGGGATGAAACAAAACTATTCAGAGAGTTCATAAATAACAGGGAGCATGATAAAGACAAACGAACCATGTGAAGACAAACCAGAAACATCTTTCTTACTTTAAAGACTGGAACAAATTTTAACTATATGGACTATTTAAATGTGAAAAAGGCAAATTTTCCACATTACAATTAACTAGTTAGCAAGAAAAATGAGGGTTTTTTCCCTATTTTTGTATATAATTTTTTCACAAGTGGTCTTCATCCCATTGGTGAAGACTTAAACCAATGGCCCTAACACACTTCTCAAACCCAAAATCTTGTGTTCCAACATGTCCAAGTTTCTTACATAAATATTGTAGAAGTGATGAACTAAAGAACTATACATACAACAGTAATGATAAGATCCTGATGTAAGCAAATCCGGGAAAGAGGAAAATGCCCCCTATGTTTCTTTACTGTGTATGAACACGCTATGTGTGTAAGAAGCTAGCCCTGCTGTGAGCAGGACATTAGGACTGATGACTTCTCATTTTCAAACTACATTAATCTATGCGCTTTGAGATTGGTCATATAGTTCAAGGAAGGTGAGGCGAAAACAAAGAAGAAAGAAAAAACTCTAAAACATAAGTTTAAAAAAGCATTCAAACAAGAGAAGCACAGCTGAAATGTCACAGTGCTGTGAGTTTGTGGTTTCCTATTGTGCTGTATTAGATCCTAAAACAAATTACAGATATGATTTGGGAATGCTTGGGAATATTCCTGGGAAGCAGAAGACACTCCTCTGGACTACAACCCCATTATACTGGTCTGCATGGGCTACTGTGTATGTAGCTAATTGCAGTAAGAATACATGGGTCATGGGCTCAGTTCAGGCACTGACTGCAATGCAAGCATATACATATGCTTACAAGCACACAGTTTAATTCCTATTTTCTGGATGGAAGTCTGGTATGTGTACATTCTCTGACCTCTGCACATATTTACACATATTGCACATATTCACTTCTGTAAAGGATAATAAAAAATGCTTTTATAAATACATTAATGGCAAAAGGAGAGAGGCAAGGAAAACCTCTGTTCTTTATTGGACATGAGGAATACAGTTACCAAAGGTGAGGAAAGCTGAGGTACTTAACACCGTATTTGCCTTAGTCCCCACCAATAAGGTCATCCTCAGGACAACTGGCCTCCTGAACTAGTAGACAGGGACACAGAGTAGAATAGATCCTCTGTAATCCACAAGGAAGCTGTTAGTGACCTGATGAGCCACCTCTATGTTCACAAGTCTGTGGGACCAGGTGAGATCCATCTTAGAGTGATGAGGGAGCTGGGAGAAGAGCTCATCAAGATGCTCTCCATCATTTATCATCAGTCTTGGCTAACCAAAGAGGTCCCAGATGACTGGAAGCTAGTCAGCGTGATGCCCATCCATAAGAAGGGCTAAAAGGAGGATCCAGAGAACTACAGGCCTGTCAGCTGGACCTCAATGCCTGGCCTGTTATGGAACTGATAATCTTGAGGGTGATCACATGGCACATACAAGACAGCCTAGGGATCAGATTCAGCCAGCATGGATTTAGGAGGGAAGGTCCTACCTAACCAACCTGATCTCCTTTTATGACCAGGCGACCTGCCTGGTGGATATGGGGAAAGCTGTGGATGTTGTCTACCTGGACTTCAGCAAAGTCTTTGATGGAATAATCCTGGAAAAGCTGACAGCCCATGGCTTGGACAGGTGCACTCTTTGCTGGGTTAAGAACTGGCTGGATGGCCAAGCCCAGAGAGTGGTGATGAATGGTCTTGCATCCAGTTGGTAGTCAGTCACTAGTGGTGTCCCCCAGGGATCTGTGTATGGGCCCAGTGCTGTTTAATATCTTTATTGGTGATCTACCATTAGCAAGTTTGCAGATGACACCAATTGGGTGTGAATATCAATCTGCTGGAGGGTAGAAGAGCTCTGCAGATCTACCTGCACAGGCTGGAACAATGGGCTGAATTCAACAATATAAAGTTTAACAAGACCAAATGTCAGGTCCTCCTTTGATCACAACCACCCCCTGAAGCACTATAGGCTAGGGACAGCATGGCTGGACGGAGGCCAGGCAGAAAAGGACCTTGGGGGTACTGACTGGCAGCACCCTGAACACGAGCTAGCAGTGTGTCCACATGGCCAAGAAGGCCAATGGCATCCTGGCCTGTTATCAGAAATAATGAAGCCAGCTAGACTAAGGAAGTGATTCTTTCTCTGTATTCAGCACTGGTGAGGCTACACCTTGAATACTGTGTCCAGTTCTAGGCCTTTCAATTTAGGAAGGATGTTAAGATGCTGGAGCATGTCCAGAGAAGGGCAACAAGACTGGTGAAGGGTCTGGAACACATGTCCTATGAGGGGCAGCTGGGGTCGTTTAGCCTGGAGGAAAGGAGGCTCAGGGGAGAGACCTTTTCAGTCTCTACAACCCTCTCAAAGGTAGTAGGCAGGTGGGGGTTGGTCTCTTCTCCAAGGCAACTAGCTACAGGACAAGAGCAGTCTTAAGCTGCACCACTGGATGTGTAGGCTGGATATTAGGAAAAAGTTCTCCACAGAAAGAGTGATTGGGCATTAGAATGGGCTGCCAAGGGAAGTGTTGGAGTCACCATCCCTGAAGGTGCTTAAGAAAAGACTAGATGGAGCACTTAGCGCCATGGTCTAGTTGATAAGGAAGTGTTAGGTCACAGGTTGGATTATATGATCTCAAAGGAGTTTTCCAATCTGGTTGATTCTATGGTTTCAGATCACCTTTTCCTCTGAAACAGATGTTGATTTAGTTTGGTTTTGGGGCTATTCTTTTGGGTTTGGTTTTTAATTTATTTTTAGTCCACTGCATTCTCTCCCTCAGAGGAAAAAAGTCCAGATTTCTCCATTGCTTACTCATGTATTTTCATGTCCTTCTGGTTCTCTCTTTTTTAATACTTTCTTTGCTTTATTGCACTCAGAGACAGCACAGGAAATCCCATTCAGCACTAGTGCATCATAGGCTAGAACGAAATAGTAGTCATTCACTCACATCTGAGTTGTTGCTAAATGATTAACAGATCAAGAAGCAGCAAGATGGAAAGAAAGGTAGCTCTGAATATGCATAGGATGGAGGTCAGCTATATTTGGGCAGCTGTTTTAATCCAGTAACCTCTTGGAGCAGATTAGCACCACATGAAAATTACCTTTCTTCCATGGTTTGAGGGGAAAAAGGGAATCCATTTCCTCACCACTAGAATACAATTCACATTACTTGACATTGCACCTGTTCATACTGACTACAGCTGGCAGTGCATTTTCAGTAACTAATGGTCCTAAAAGCAACAGTGATCAATGTAGTATCTCACAGGAGGTTTTGAATAGGTAACTATATTAGCTGCAATTCTGACCTAAGTCATTTTTACTTCAGGCACAATCAGAAGCAAGTGACACAACTTCCATCAGGATCAGCCTGTCTGAATCAGCTCTTGAGACAGATAGCACCTGACTCCTTCCAAATATGCTTCTGATAAACAGCAGCATTTACTGCTCTAATTGCAGTGTGACTGTAATTCACAAATGCAACCTACATTCAACACAGGAGATTTGGAATGTTAACAGGAGGCTGTGGAGTGTGTGACTCCTCAAGGAAGAGCATCTAGTTCTGACTTCAGAATTGAAAGCAACACCTTTGTGGCAATCAAGGAACTGCAGATCATATGCACAAAACATAGTTCCCAAGTGTGAGCAACTCTACAGTTGTTGAAACTAGCCTAAAAGACGTAGCAAGAGCTGCACTATGCCTTGATAGCTTGTACCTCTCTGTCCTATACTCCATCACCCAGTATACACTGGTGGCAGCATTTTTTTGGAGGTTTCTTATTGAGCTACACAGAAAAAGGTATCGTCAGCATACAAATATCACCACAAGTGTCGCTGACAGACAATTTTTATCGTGATTTTTTATAGCTGATCAAAGGTACTCATGGCATGAGAAAGAGTGCTAGAATTTGGTTGGGCTGAGGCACATGGCTTCTCCTTACCTTTTTTTTTCAACAGTTCCAGATACAGAGTTTGTAAAAATTGGGGAGTGTTCAAGAAGGCCTGAACTGCAGTAAGAGCCTCAATATCTGCTGACCTGGGTTCATGTGTCTGCTCTGCAATACAAAGACTCCATGACTATGGAGCTGCACACTGGTTAGTGAAAGGATCTCAGCAAAATGAAGCGCAACAGAACAGAATTACTTGTATTCAAGTACCAGCAACAAACAGAGCAATCACTGAATGGCGATGGTATAACAGGAGACAACTGCTAAACCATTTAACAGATTAACCTCCCTTTCACTGTCACCTTTGCCTCTACGCTTCTGCCAATGCAAGAACAAGGGCAAATTAGATGCATGGAAAAAAGTGAGGCAAATAATGCGTGGAAAAGATCTGCTCCACAGAATCAGACTAAAGGTAATTTCATTCCTCTTTCTGGCTGCAGCGGTAACCAGGAGAAAGACGAAGAGAATAAATACATATGTATCCTGTACACTTTGAACTTTCCCTGCTATTTATTCCCCCCAACAGTGTGGGCCAGCAACTTTTTGAGTCTCCAGCTGAATCCAAACTGCAATGGAATCACTTCACTCTGGAATATATCTTCTTTCAATTTCTCTAGTCCATCCTCAAATATATTTCTGTTGTTTGTCTTGAGGACCACTGTGGGAACTATGTCTTTTAAGCCTTCTTGTAACTGAAATTCTCAGAGATCATGGGCATGATTGTGTTTTGGAGTGAGTTTTGAACTATCCTGGGTGTAGGCCTCAGATTCAGGCCTGTGTAGAAGTTATCACGCCTGTTGCGCAGCAAGAAATTTTAATTAAGGTGTGTTTTAACTTTAGATAGAAGAATTATATTGTAATCACTGTAGCTGCCTTAACAGTAGAAATGTTTGCATTCCTTTTCACCTTGTATACCAATCAGAAAACACCTGTTATTGTAAACTATCTGAATCTCTATATAACCAGCCATTTTGAGATAATAAAGGCAGAACGCATGAATTAACCATATTGGTTTTATCGTGTGTTGCTCTGTGCAACCCCTCGTTTATAAAGGCCCTGAGTTTCGCACCCTCTATCCATTCCTGGCATTGTTATCAGACTTTAGCTGTCTGTAGGTTTTGGTGCAAGCCAATCCAGATATGTTTCCTGTTGAGAAGTGGATGGAGATCAGCATTTTGAGATCCTAGCACTTGTTATGCTCAGATAAATGGTATGAATTATCATTTGGATGTACTGTCTCCCTATTGTAAGTTAAAAAGAAAGCTTAGACAACACAATTCTTCATATTAGGTAAAATGAATTCCAGCAAATGTGTGTTGGCAGATTCACACAGAAGATCTGTGGCAGAGTGAAAAACCAAGCTTGAGTTTCTCATTCAGCCTTACGTAACTGTTTGAAGAGTTATCAACAGCATCACTTACCCTCTGTTCCTGAATAATCCAAAGTCTTTCCCTTTCTTAGTCCAGCCATATCAAATTAAGTACATCTACAGTATAAACAGGTTCTACTGTGGATAATCATTATCTCATTAATAAGCAGAAACTGTTGTAAACTCACTATATATTCAGGATGCCACGTCTTTTACTTACCACTGTGCCTGTATTGAAAAGGAGGTAATGGACTGTCTGTGTGACATCTGCAGCATGCATTAAGTTGTGATAAGGATTTTTGTGTTTATTGTAGCCAACCTCCAGAGCTTCCACAAAAGACACCAAGGCAGATATGGGAATCTAAGTAAAGCAGCACAGAATTAAAGAATGAAAATAAAAACCTCACAAAATGGTGTCACAGCATACTCCACAACATAGGTCACATTCAAGACAGCCACAACACATAATAATTTAGAATAACACCACACCTCGTCGGAAGGCTTCAGCTGGTCTGCTCAGACAGAGTAACATCATAAGCCTCCGAAGACTACAGGCATCTACTCCTGCTGCTTCTCAAACCCAATCTTTTCTACCCCTCATGGTTCATGCATTGCACCTGTGTCCTTCATTACGTTCTATGCTGTTCACCTGCTTTTCACAGCTGAGGCCCCTTGAAGATTAGGCTGTGCTACAGCCCCGTTCCCAAGCATCACAAACCAGGTACCTACAATGTACCTACACAAAATCCCCTCACCAAACAAACAAAAAAACCAACATCTCCCTCCCAAAAAAAAAAAAAGAAAAAGAAAAAAACCCCCCAAAAACAGAAAGAGCAAAAAACCAAAAAAAACCCCAGCTTTAATGGCTAGCATTCAGACAAGAGTATTTGGATAATAGGTTCTCAAAGAGCCATCTGTACTTCAGAAACAAACAAAATGCTAGAACATCTGAAACAGTCACTCAAGAGAGAGAGAGTGAATTCAGGTTACTACTTCAAATTGTTTTTTCCATCCATAACTACATTACATGTGAATCCTTCTCACAAATAAATACACAGAAATAAGTATACTATGGAATGTTGTCTGGAACGCATATAGAGAAATATAACAGCAACCACTGGATTGATTGCCATGGAGAAATATTTCTAAACAGATTGCAAGCAACTGCCTGTTACCTTCATGATCCACTGGAATATATCTCTGCTTTACTTTTCACATTTAAGATTTTCTAATGGAACACATGACATAACAAATCTTAGATAATCTCAGCAGACTATCATTTATCAGACCTCTGGGTTTTCACAGCAAAATCCACCCTGCCCTTCCTATGGGATTGCAATATTTTCTAAGTTCAAGAGTAACTGCAATTACCTGGCAAAATGCAATTCAGGGCATTTCTAGAAAGAAGACTATGCAGGTGGCAGCGTATGTAGCTGACAACATGGTGTAGTGGGTTTGGTTCGTCAGTTTAAGATTTCCCCAATTTTGAGATTTCCCAACCAATGCACTGATGAGTGTGGTGGGCTTCAGTGCTGGCCAATCACCCATGCACTCACTTCCTGCTGTGAGATAGGACTACGAGAAAGGCAAAGCAGGCTCAAAACTTTAAAAAGGTATAAAGAAAATTTTATTAACAGTAACGAAAAGGGGAAAAGTAGTAAGAATCAAAAGAAACCCTTCAGAACACTTCTCCTCCCTCTACAACCTTTTTTCTACTGACAATGCCAAGAAACAAAACCTAAAATTTCTAATCAGTTTACCACCTCTAATATAGTCTTTCTTCAGTTCACCTAGGGAGAGAAGTCCCTCTTGTTAATGTTATGGAGATTTCTCCACAAGAGGAAAAAACAGTTCTCTCGTGGCTCTCAATTTCCTCACGAATAACAGCCACGCGGGGAACTCTGCTATTGTGGAGTCCCTCCCATTTTCCACAAGCCTTCCCACAGCTTGTTTATAGGCCATGTCAACTTATGGGGTATTGTTTTAAATATGAGCTGTTTAAAGGAGAAGGTTCCCATATCTATCTCTAAAATCATCTTCATCCCTGGGAACAGAGATCTTCTCCTGGGGGCACAGAAATATTCTTCTCTCTTTCTCTGTTCAAACTTCTCATGCTACTTCACAGCTACTTTAACATCTTCTTACTTTAGCTTTGCTCAATATCAATTTGAACCCTTCATCTCCCCATGGTTTCATGCATTATAGGGAAAAAGAGACTTTTCTCCATAGCTTACGAGAGGATTTCAGCTCCAAAATCAAGGCATCTCCTCATGCCTCCCATCTGGGACTTGACTTCTTCCTCACTGACCATGATGTCTTCATGTTGTTCCTTTACATGCTTGCACCTTGTTCCTTTCTCTCACTCGAGGGAAGACTGAAGCACTGAAAGGGTTAACATCTTGCCTGGAGCCTGCAAATGGTCAACTTGACCCTGG